>BDSL01000215.1:0-55565 GCA_003116995.1 Yamagishiella unicocca | reverse complement strand
CCACCAACCCACCACCACCACCACCCACCACCACCACCACCACCACCACCACCACCACCACCACCACCACCCACCACCACCACCACCACCACCACCACCACCACCACCACCACCACCCACCACCACCACCACCACCCACCACCACCACCACCACCACCCACCACCACCACCACCACCACCCACCACCACCACCACCACCAACCACCACCACCCCCACCACCACCACCACCACCCCACCACCACCACCACCACCCACCACCACCACCACCACCACCACCACCACCCACCACCACCACCACCACCACCACCACCACCACCACCCACCACCACCCCCCCCCCCCCACCACCACCCCACCACCACCACCACCACCACCACCCACCCACCACCACCACCACCCACCACCACCACCGCCACCACCACCACCACCACCACCACCACCACCACCTTACATCCCCCCCTGCGCGCCGCACTCACCCTGATCTGAGCGGGTAGTTGGAGTCCTGGTGCAGGCTGATGAACAGGACCCGCGGGTCGGCCTCGAACATGTGCTGCGTGCCGTTGCCGTGGTGCACGTCGAAGTCCACCACGGCCACCCGCCGCATCCCGTGGACCTCCAGCGCGTGAGCCGCCGCCACCGCCACGTTGTTGAAGATGCAGAAACCCATGCCGTGGTCGCGTTCGGCGTGGTGGCCTGGGGGGAGCATCAAAACCGTTTACGCGACGGGACAGGATAGTTGGCGCGTGGTCGTCGGATACCGAGTTTTTGGCCTGTGGGGGGCAGGGGGCAGCAGGCGCGCTTGGTTCCGGAGCTCCGCAAGGAATGCGCTACGGTAGCGGGGCTACGACGGATGGAGGAGGTGGTATGGTGGTTTCGGAGGCGTCTTACACCCCCACCCCGTCGGCCCCGCCCACCTGGCGGCCGCACCAGCGCGTATGCGTTCCTCACATCCCCTCGCAGCACCGCCTCCAGAGCCACGACGGCGCCCCCGGCTGCCAGCGCGGCGATCTGGTAGCCGCCGGGGGCGAACCTGCGCCGCGCGAGGTGGAGGGGTTTGTAAAAACCGTTTTACGCGAGGTGGGGGGGGGGCGGTTGGTTGGGGGAGCAGTTGGATCGGGGTTGGAGGTTGGGAGTTGGCAGTTAGGAGTTGGCGGTTGGACATGTGTCTCGGCGGCGAGAGTGCAATGGACGCCGGGAGCGGCGGAGGTGCGACTGCGGAGCGGGTGCGGAAGAAGCGGGGGAAGCCCCCAAGACAGGAGGAGCGGCCCCCATGCGCCATTGTTTCCCTCTCCCCCCCGAATCTCAGGGCGGTAGCAGCAGCGGCTACACCCCACGCGGCCGTTGCGCCGCACTCACGTGGCCACGTCTCCCACCGTGTGGTGCCCCTTGCTGTCGTCCTCCGACATCTCCCGCACCCGTCGGATATAGTCGGGGCAGTGGACCCTGGGAAGGTAAGGCGTCGCGTGGGGTGGGGCCCAGGATGAGGGGGTGGGACCCAGGGTGAGGGGTCGGTCAAGGTGGAGGAGGGTTGCGGGGCAACCCGTGTCTGAGGAAACCCGTGTTAAGAGAGTGGCGGAGGGCGGGGGGGTCCCGCGCAGCCTTCGCCCGAGGCGGGGCTCATGAAAGATGGCGCTGGAACGCGGTCACGAAACACGGTTGGGCGCAACATAGGTAGGGATGATAAGAGGGGGTTGGAGCGGCGGGGTAGGGGGGCAAGCCTCGCCCGTGTATATACGGCTGCAACCTTCCTAGATGCGCCGCAGTGCAGAGGGGTCTCTTTGATGCTGACGCAGCCCCGGTCAGCCTAGGCCAACCCGCAGCCCATCCCCGACATCGCTACCAGAGAGCCTGTCCCATAGCTGCAGGATAAGCGATCCGCTGGATCCGTTTGGAGACTGGGATACCCGTCAAGACACGGACCCCGCGAGCAGCGCGGTGGCCGCACAGTGATCCCACCTGGCCAGCTCCTCTTCCGTTGCTGGGCGGGGCTTTAAATGGGAAAGCTTGTCAAGCAGGCCGCTGACCGCCACCAAATTGTGCATCCTGGTCAGCGGAAGAATGAGCGCCGCGATTCAGGTTCCGACCGCGAAGGCCCGATCTCCAGTCGCTGTCCTCTCATGCTCGCGACTGCAAGCATGGCGCACTGCGCTCACCGCCGCTTTGTTTCCGGATTTTCCCAGTGTCGCCATGGTTCGATGTGCTTATCGAACGACTGCACGTGGCCGGCGTTGTGCCAAAAATATGTCTCATGGTAGAGGTATCCTGTTTGTGTGGGTTTCGCAGCCATGGCGACGTATGAGCGTTCGAGCACGGAGCACGGGACGTTCCGTCGATAGGTGGTTACAGCGGAGAAATAATCCCTTGAATGCAACGTTACTTTGAAATTAAGCCCATGTCCTTCATGCCAGAATAGGAACACCGCATCATCCAATTTAAAAACCTTTGACGAGCGGATCAACTGTCGGGCAGGAGACAGTTCTGCCGGAGCCTGGCCAGAACCGTGAAGAGTGAGGGCCGGTCGCACCTATGGGAACCCATTTATCCATTACTGTTCCTCTTGCGGGTGCTTCCGCGGGCGCCCGCGCTTGTGATCCTCCTCCGAAGGCTGCGGTGGGTGGGAAAGCCCCGACCGTTAGTCACGCGAAACATCACCAAGCAAAACGCAAACTTGCAAGATCAGGCCGCGCATATAACGCTTTAGGGTGCGTAGCTAAGTCCTTCAGCGGCGCCGCAGATCCGACCTGCCAGCGTCCACTCATACGGACCCCATCAACGTCCGCTCAACCTGCCATCCACCACCCTCCGACAGAGCCCCAGCCCGGTCCCACCTGCTGCTCCTCCTGGTGGCTCCCGCTCGCGTGCTCCTTGCGCGCCTCGCCGCCCTTGTGCCCCAACTCCTGTGGCACCAGCACCAGCAGCGGCGGCAGAGGTCCGGCAGCGGCAGCGGTGGCGGCATAGTGGGTGGTGTACCGGCACTGCTGGCGATGGACGCAAGTCGCCCTCCCCGAAGTGACGCCCCACCCCAACCCCCACCTGGTAGCCCTCATGGCCCAATTGCTGCTTACGCGCCTCGCCACCCTTGCGGCCCATCTCCTGCAACGGCGAAGTGGTGAAAGAGGGGACGGCGATGTGGCCCAGCTCCTCAGCAACACAGGGAGGTACCGCTGAGCCACCATGCCACGCCGCCCAGCCAGCCACTCAGCGGGGTTGAGCGAGCAACACGGCTACAGGGGTGGCCGCGCCGTACCCAAGAGAGCCGTCGTACGCGCTTGGAGATTGCCCCCCGCTCGCCGTCGCTACCTCCCTCGTCACCTTCCCCTTTTTCCCAGCCGCCCCACCCCCACCTGGCGCGGCGTGTCAAACACGCGCGCGTGTCTATCCCACACCTGGTAGCCCTCGTGCCCCAGCTGCTCCTTGCGCGCCTCGCCACCCTTGCGTCCCATCTCCTGAAGCGGCGGAGTGTTGTGTAAAGAGGGGACGGCAATGTGGGTGCGGAGGGATGTGGAGCAGAAGGACCCCTGAGAGCAGGTAACTACCCGTACGGCACCTCCCCTAAATGTACTCCCGGTAGTACCGGTATCGGTACCAGTACGGGTACTACCGGGAGCGCCGTACCTCTTCCCCCAAAGCCCAAACACACAGGGCACTTCCCTCGCTCTGTCTCCACTCCCACCCCCCACCTGGTAGCCCTCGTGTCCCAGCTGCTCCTTGCGCGCTTCGCCGCCCTTATGGCCCATCTCCTGGAGCAAGCGGGGGACAGCGGCGATGGCGGCGGCAGCGGTCAGCAGTCAGCGATGCGTGTGGTGAAGCGGCACGGTAGTGCTGGGGATCGACGGATGGAGATGACGCCCCACCCACCCCCCACTTGCATCTCAAAACGCCTGTTCTAAACGGGTTTTTTCGGGCATCCACGGGTCTCCCTCGAACCCCCCCACCTGGTAGCCCTCGTGCCCCAGCTGCTCCTTGCGCGCCTCGCCACCCTTACGGCCCATCTCCTGGAGGAAGCGGGGGCCAACAGGTGTCAGAAAGTCCCTTCCCCCCCAGTCCTCTCCACCACCCTAGCCCTCTCCATCCCCCCAGTCCTCTCCGCTCCCCCAGTCCTCTCCTGAACCGCCCTGGGTACCCCCCCCCTTCTAACTCCAGCATGCGCCCACAAACTGGGTATCCGCCGACCATGCGCCAACTACCCTGTCCTTTTCGCGTCAACGGCTTTGATGCCACCCCTTATAACTTGTGTGCTGCCCCCACCTGGTAGCGCTCGTGCCTCAACTGCGCCTGCCTGCGCGAGGTGGAAATACATGGCGGCGGTGGCACCGACCAGGGGGTAAAAGAAGGTTCAGCGGGGGTGGCGTGAAAACGGTTGACGCGAAAAAGGCAGGATCAGCGGGGGGCCCCCAGGGCTAGTCTGCTGACACGGCACTCGACGCGGAGTGGAGTCTGGGCCGGCAGCCCCCGGAGCACCAGGGACGGACGCGGGTGGGCGGGCGGGCGTCCTTGACCGCCTCGTCCTCCTCCCCCGACCAGACAAAACCCCAATCCTCCCCGCCGTCCCGCCCTCCACCTCCCTGCGGGGGACGACGGGCGCTCTCTCCTCCCTCCCTCACACCCCATAAGGCCCCCCCGCCAGCCCCACCTGACCCTGTTGCCAATCACACCCCCCACGGACTTCTTCTCCTCGGTGTTTAGGTCGTCGTACGACTTGCCGTACCGCTCCCGCGCCACCTCCTCCAGCTCCTCCCTGGAGTGGGTGCTGTACGCCACGCAGCGGCTGCCGCGGTCGAGGCGGCCGCCGCGCAGGTGCAGCGCTGCGGCCGCCGCCGCTGCGGGCAGGAGGCTGCTGCCCAGGGCGCCGCTGACGGCGACGCCGCTGGCGCCACGGCGGGCAGCCGCGGTAGCGGCGGCGGTTACGGTTGCGGCGACGCGGCCATGGGCACGCAGGCCGTAGCAGCGGGCGAGGGACACACAACTGATCATAGCTGCTGGGCTCCCAGGTAGCAGAGTGGGATTTTAAGACGGGAGGAGCAAGAGCAAGGAGTGCTGCACTCGGACTGGGATTTAGCTAGGAGCTGGTTCGGTCAACGGAACGGGTCTCGGAAGGGGGCGTTGAGGCGGTGTGGTGTCGGCGTCGTCTGCCTTGGTCGTTGGTGTCGGGAAGCTGTGGTATACAGTATCTGCCGTCTTTCTATGGTTAGGATCGATTTTTCGGGCGGCAGCTTGTGTCGTCGGCTTGGGTGACTAGCGGTGATCTAACGATTGGAGGCCGGCGCGCGGAAGGGGCTACTGTCCCGTGGGTCCGTCGCTGACCTCAGCGCGCTTGCCTTCTTCAACCCACCACCGAGAACAACAGCATACGGTAACCGGTAGCCACTGCGAGATTAGTGTGATAAATGCCACACATTCCGCGCAGGGAAGACCGCCTGCTACGACGGCAAACGTTCTTCTTCTTTCGGTTGGTCAGGAACATCAGTTTCGACGGTTCCATAACGCCGCCGTCAGGGCGCAGCTGCGCCGACAAAAGAAAAGGGTGCTTGACTGCTCAAGCAAAAAACAATAATAAGTGCGGGCCCAAGCGCCCTCTTCTCCCCACGGTTTCGGAAATCACCTTCAGAGATGGTACACCCCAGCGCACCTCCGAACGACACCTGCCTCACCCAAAACCAACTCCCGTACAAAAACGAAACGCCATGGCAGTAAGATGAATGGCAACTTCTAAGCCGTAAGCAAGAGCGTTGCGCTATTGCCGCCGCGTCAGCGACTCTTCGGCGAGCAGTGCAACGCACAGCATGGCAGCAGCAGCTTCCTACTCACCAATTACGGCCCGGGCCCCCCTCCCCCCCCGGCCCCTGGCTGCCCCTGCGTCTCCTCCCCCTCCCCCTCAGCGCCCTCCTCCAGACACCGCGCGCACCCGCACGCGAAGCCGTACGACCACTCCAGGTGCCGCCGCCGCGCTGCGTACGGCAGCCCGACGTCGAGGTACGACACGCAGAGCTCCTCCCCTGGAGCCACGTCGCGCGCGGCGGTGAAGGCGGCGGTGCCGTCCATGTCCGGAAAGGACAGCTCCAGGGAAGGCTCGCAGGAGTGGTTGAAGAGCGAGGCCGCCAGGTAGGCGGCGCTGCCGCTGCTGGCACCTCCCGCGGTCCCCGCCACCAGGGCTGAGGCTGCTGCTGCCAGGTCGGATGGATCACAGCCGGCAAGGGGGTTGTGCACCTGGCCGGGGAGGAGGGGGGGGAAGGGGAGGGGGTTGTGCACCTGGCCGGGGAGGAGGGGGGGGAAGGGGAGGGGATGCGGGGTGCTGAGAGGAGGGCGGGCAGGGCAGGGCGCCGTTCGAGAGTGGTGCTGCCCTCACTACTGTCTTCGCCCCTGCCTCCCCTCCGAGCATGGGGACATCCCGCTACCACCCCACCCCACCGCGCTACCACCCCACCCCATTTACCCTGCCCATGTCGTGCAACCGGGTCTTCACGCTACCCCGTTTAGTGTCGTCGGTTAAAACTCCGCATTCCTCCGCTACCCCACCTCACCCCCCCCGTGGATTCGCGGATTACATTTCTCACCCCCCTCACCCCCCCTCACTCCCCCCCACCTGGAAGACGTTCAGGTGCAGCCGCGCCATCGCCCCCACGAACCACTCCTCGTCCAGCCGCTCCACCGCGGCACCCACCGCAGCCGCCAGCCCCTCCTCCTCCTCCTCCGCCGCCGCCGCCAGCAGCGACGCCTTTATCCCCGTCCCCTGCTGCTGCCCCTGCTGCTTCCCCTGCTGCTTCCCCTGCTGCTGCCCCTGCTGATGCTTCCCCCCAACAGATCCCGCCTGCGCCCTGCTCGGCGCGTCCTCCGGGGCCTCCTGTCCCCGGAGTCCCCGCCCCACCGCCGCCGCCACCCTCCGCAGCCCCGCCGCGTCCCCCACCAGCCCCCTCAGCGCCGCCCTCAGCAGCCCGTGCTGCCGCAGCCACAGCTCCGGGTAGGGCCGCGGCACCCTCGCGTAGCACAGCACGTGCAGAGCGCGAAGCGGGTCGCCGCCGCTGCCAGCGGGCGCAGCGCCGCCTGGCTCGGGCCCGCAACCCACGGCGCCGCCGGCGGCAGCGACGTGCTGCCGTACAGCCTCCGAAACCTCCATGAACGCCAGCCGCGCCACCATGAGGGGGAAGCGCTCTTCGTGCAGCCGGCACTGCTCGTACAGCTCCTCGAGAGCACCGCCACCGCCGCCGCCGGCGCCGGCGGCCGCTGGCCGCTGCCTCCCCGCCGCCGCCTCTTCCACCGCGAGGTACCGCCGCCGGGCCGCCGCCAGGCAGGCGTCGCAGCAGAAGCGGCGCCCCGTGCCCGGGTGCCGTACAGCGCTGCCTCCGGGCATCAGGGCGGCCAGGCAGTGGTAGCACACCTGCGGGTGCGGTTGGTGGGGGGTGCAGTATGGGGGGGGGGTTGAGGAAAGCCCGTGTACTAGGAAGCCGATTCGGAAACCGGTTGGAGTTGTATAAAGAGGGTTGGAGGGGGTTGGAGGCGGTGAGAGCGGAGGTGGGGGGTGATGGGTGGTTTCGGGCACCCGTGAGCGGGTGCAGGTGGAGCTGCTCCGAGGGGGGGAGGGGGCAGCGAAGAGGAGGTCCGGGCCCCCGAACCCCCCCGAGCGCCCCTTGCTCGCACGTATGCCTTTGAGGAGGACCCCGGCAGCAGCTCCTCCCCTTCCCCAGCCCCGCCCGCCCCGTTGCCCCCGGGGCGGTGGGGGGGTTGGGGGTGCTGGTGCTGTCCCCCTCCCCCTCCTGGCCCCCTCCCCCCCCGCCCACCTGGTATGTCACCCCCCTTCCCCCTCCCCTCCCCCCCCATCGCTACATTTCCCCAGTCACGTTACCGGTTCTTTCATGTAACCCCTCACCTGGTATGTCGCCCCCCTTCCCCCTCGCCTCCCCCCCTGCCCACCTGGTATGTTGCCTCCAGCGCGGGGAAGGCCAGCAGGGGGATCTCCCGGTGGACCACCTCACCCGCGACGAGGGGGCGAGAGGCCACCAGGCCGCGACCACGGCCAGGGATCTAGAGGGGGTGGCGGTTGGGTTGGGGGGGGGAGGTTGGGTTGGCGGTGTGGCGGGAGGGCGAGGTGGTGACGGTGGGAACGGATGCGGCGGGAAACGCATCCGGGTGGGATGGCTTTCGGGGGGGCCAGGGAGGGAGCCAGCGGGTTGCTCTCCCACTACCAGGCACATCATGCGAGCTACAGGGGCCGATGAGGGCCCCCGGGTGGTCCGTCGTGGGGGTGTCACCCGGTGAGGAATCACAGATCACGGCGCACTTCAATGCGGCCCCCCCGACGGGACGGGACGCCCCCACAGGTTTGCCGGTAGTCCGTCCCGGTGCTCCAGCATGCGCCCACGAACTAGGTGCCCGCCGACCATGCGTCACCTATCCTGTCCTTTTCGCATCAACGGTTTTTAGGCCAATCCCCCCCCCCCGTGGGGCCCACAAAATTGGTGTCCGACGACCATGCGTCAACTATCCTGTCTCGTTGCGTAAAACGATTTTTATACACCCTCCCGTGGCTATGCACCAGCTACACTTCCCATGTCGAGTTACCGGTTCTTTTATGGTACCCCCCCTGGAGGCGGACCTGCGCTACGACGAATGGCTTCCCCTCCAGAAGGGGACACAGCAGCTCCGAAGCCGACCGGAGAGGCGCCGTAGGAGGCGGAGGGGAGGACCCCGGAGGTGACATAGCGGGCTGTGCGCATGATGCAGGTCCCGCGTTCGGCGCAGCGGCTTCACTGGCGGCTGCGCAGTAGGGTCGGCCCAAGGCAAGGCCGGTGCTGCTGCCACTGGAAAATAGTGGACGGAGGCCATCAGAGGCGACGGGGCGACGGCGGCGAGGGGCGGTAGGAGGGGAGTTCCAGGCCGGGGGCGCCGCATCAGGCGCCTCCGCTGCTGCTGCTACTGCGTCTGCTGGCGCTGCGTTGCGCGAGGTTATGAGCGGGAGGAAGGGGGAGGACCGGCTTCACCCAAGGTTCTGTAAGTGCGCAAGGGGGTGCAGGTTGGCGGCTTGTCACCAGGACTGTCAGTACGAGCAGGAAAATGCTTCCGTTCGCGCAAGCTGCTAGATAGCAAGGCAGCCCCAGGATTTGCTCTGATAAACAAGTGAGCATGAAAAGTAATATAACAAACGCACATGGCGATGCCAGCGTCCAGCACGCTTGAAGCTGTGCTGACGACAGCGGACATGTTGCGGTTGCACCCCGGATGAACCTGGCTACGCGCATCAGTTCTGTGTTTCATTCAGAGCATTTGGAACATATTAGGCAGACGATTGCCGAGAAGACTAGGGCAAAGCACGGCGGCCCATGCAGCACGGCAGATGGCGCGCGTGCTGAGCTCCCAAGCCCCTACCCCACGGAAGCCTTTCTGCAGGCTATGCCTTCTTGCGGGCTAGAAATGTAATCATCCAATGGTAGTATAGAACAATTTCCGCTCGGCAACGCAGCCGGGCCGTGGCCATGGCCAACACTGGCGCTGGCGCAGCGGCTGCGTACAGTACCTGCCTCAACCCTCTGGACTGCAATTTAGACATGGAATTGAGCAGTGACAAGTTGTCTGCGCACACGCTGTCCGAGGGGGGCTGCGGCTACTGCTGGTCGGGAGTGCGCGCAAGCCTGGGCATCTTCGCACGAGGTACGCACCGGGGCCGGGAGCACTAGGCACTGACGCCTGGGAAATCTGGCAAAGGGACGGGTACTGGTACGGTAGGGGTGGTGGCTGCTGTTTGTGTCCACTGGGGATGTCCATTGGCGGGTGGCACTGGCAACATCTGTCGGCCAGGGTGGTCGAGAAGAGCAGGCCGGGATGCCTCGGCCCTTCAGCTGGTGCGGCTGGTGTGGTTACATACGGGTATTTCAGGGGTGGTCTCGCACATGCGTGTGCCGGGCGCTCACCTTCCGCACGGCGCCCCCCGCACCCCCCGCACCCCACCTCCCCCGCACCCCACCTCCCCCGGCCCCCAGGCAAGTACTTCTTCCGGGTCACGCTGGGCCCCCCCCGCCCCGTCGACGTCCACAACATGGCGGCGCTCTCCACGGCGTACGGCATCCGGGTGGGCGTGTCGCGCTTCCAGACGGCGGTGGAGCAGCTGGGCGAGGCAGGTCACCACGGCAAGGGGTGTATGAAAACCGTTTTACGCAACCGCGGCAGGGGGGGAGAGGGCACCACGGGCGTGGGAACAGCCCCGGCACGTGTTGGGTTTTGGTGTCTCCCTGGCTCAACCCGCTCCGCATGCTCCCAACGCCTCCCCCGCTATCCTCTCATCCTCCTCCTCCACCTCCTCCTCTCCTCCTCCTCCTGCCATGACCTTATCTGGGGATGACAATCCCGCTGCCGCTGCTGCTGCTGCTGCTGCCGCTGCTGCTGCCCTGCCGTCGCTGCGGCCATGAGAAGCCGAACCCCCGCCCGTTTCCCCGGCCCGCGCCCCGCCCGGTTCCCGCCCCCCACATCCCGCCCTGCACCGGGTCCCCCCCCAGGTTCCCTTCTCCTGGGCCTACTGCCTCACCGGCAGCAAGGCCAGCTTCCCCCCTGACGCCGACGGCTCGGATCCAGACGATGGCGGCGGCGCCAGCAACGTCGTGTACCCGGTGTTTGAGGCGGGGGCGGGGCCTCGACTCGAGCCGGGGGACACGGTGACGGTTGCGGTGGACCTGACGGAGGCGCCGCCGGCAGGCGGTACGGCGGCGTCGGCGGCGGAGTGGGGCAATGGCGGCGGCGAGGGCGGGCTGTGGGTTGCTGTCAATGGCGGGGAGCTTGTACGGCTGTTTTCGCTGCCCCTACCCAACCAGGCGACGCAGGTGGGGCCCAGGGGGATGGCGGCGGGGAGAGGGGAGGTGTCGTGAAACGAGAACGGAGGACAGGCACTGCGGGGTGTGGGGCAGAGGTGGGGCTGTTGAGTGCTTGTTGCAAGGGTCACCATCAGCCAAGGCCGCATAAGGCCCGCAGAGCCCCGTCCTCACCCCTGTCCTCCTCAACTCATATTTCGCCTCCTCCTCCTCCGCGCCTCCCTGCAGTCGTACTTTCCGCATATTCTGCTCCGAAACCTCTCAGCCACCGCTGACTTCTCGGGCGCCCAACCGCCGGTGCCGCAGCAGCAGTCCAAGGGGCAGCAGCAGCCGCAGCGGCAGAAGCACCACCCGCTGCCAGCCGGGCTGTTAGAGCGGGGCTTCAAGCCGTGGCAGGTGGGCGGGGTGCTGCAGGGCGGGGTGCTGCAGGGCGGGGTGCTGCGGCAGCTGGGCCCCTCCCCCTTGCCTTCATCCCAGCCCTTGCTGGAGTACGAATGCTGTATGACGTGTCAACATCCACAAGCACACGCACGGCCCCCAAGAGTCGGCGCCACCCACACGCCAAGCCCCGTCTCACGCGTCCTCCCCTCCCTCCCGCCCTCCCCCTCTCGCCAACCACTCCCGGCTCCCGCCTTCTAAACGGGTTTTCCTTTCGTACACGGGTTCTCCTTGCAACCCCGCTCGGCCCCCCGGGTTCTCCTTGCAATCCCTCCCGGCTCCCTCCTCCCCGCTGGGCTCCCCGCCTGCACGGGTCTTCCTCGAACCCCCCCTGCAGGAAGCCTGCCGACTGACCGCCGACTGCGTGAGCACGATGCCCCAGGGTCCGCTGCCCGCCGCCTCCAAGTGCGAGGTGCTGGTGCTGACCGGTGGGTGGCGGCGGGTGGGCGAGCGAGCGCCGGCGGAGGAGGGTGCGCCGTACACCGAGGAAGGCAAGGGGGCCTGTCTCCCGTGACCCCCTCGCCGTCCCGCCACCCCGCCGCGGTACCTACCCGCCCGCTGGCGTCGCCTGCTGCCCTGGACCCCCCCCCCCGCAGCAATCCCGCCCAGCCCCGCCCAGCCCGGCCCTTGTGTCGTCCATTTCCCTACCCCTTCCAACCCTACCCCTCCCTTCCCCCACCCCCAGTATGCACCTCGAAACGTCTGCTCTAAACGGTTTTTCTTGCATCCACGGGTCTTTCTCGCCATCCCGCACCCCCAGGCCTCCCGGGCAGCGGCAAGACTACCTGGGCCCGGCGACACGTGGCCGCCCACCCCGCCAGGAGGTACTGCGTGCTGGGGGCGTCACTGGTTCTGGAGCAAATGAGGGTAGGGCGGGGAGGGGTAAGGGGAGTTGCCGCGGTACTGGCTGGTGCACGTGTCGTACCAGTAGCTTCTTAATCTTAACCCATCACAGAGCCACGCGTCTCCCCTTTAACCCTGTGTTTAAGGTCTCCAGCATGTGATTCCAAACGAGTCAACCAAACTCGTCCTAGTCGGTCTTTCTTACCTATGTTGCCGACCCGCGGGTTTCCTCTCAAATCCCGCCAATCCGGGGCCCTCCCCATCGACACCGCCTTCTCCTCCACCACCACTCCCGCTCCTCCTCCCCCCACCGCAGCTGACCTGCCCGCGCACCCAGCGCTTCCACTACATGGGTAAGCCCGAGGAGGTGTTCGCGCTGGTGACGCACACCCTGGGGCGGCTGGCGGAGAGGGCCCTCGCCGTGCCCAGGAACTACATACTAGACCGCACGCAGTGAGTGAGGCGGCAGGGGGGAGGGGGGAGGGGGTATGCGAAGAAACCCGTGAGAAGGGGGACATGGGGAGGGCAGTAAATCTTCCAACTAATGTTTTACCCAACTTCACCCACGGAAAATATTATGTGGGAGAGAGGCGGGGGTGGGGCGGAGGGAGGTCAGGGGGGAGAGGTTGCCAGGGGGCGAGGTTGCGGCCGCTGGCGGAGGGATTGCTGTGGCCCTGCCTTGCTCCGACCACCAGCCGACGGACAGCGGACCCCCCGGCCCCAGAGCTGCATCACCCGACCTGCGCCCGGGCGGCCCTTCTGTCCCCTCCGCCCGACTTGCTGTATCCGCTGCGCTCAGCCCAGTGGCATTCACACCCTGCATCCTTCCGCCTGCAGCCTACAGCACCGCCGATCCCACCCGCTCCGTCCCGCTGTCCCGCACCGCCGCCCGGTCCCCCTCCTCCCAACCCCTCAAGTGCCGACCAACGGGTTTCCTGTCAACCTCTCCCAACCCGCTTTCGTGACACCCCCCTCAAGCCCCGGGTCTATTATTGTAACCCCCCTCAAGCCCCGGGTCTATTATTGTAACCCCCCTCAAGCCCCGGGTCTATTATTGTAACCCCCCTCAAGCCCCGGGTCTATTATTGTAACCCCCCTCAAGCCCCCTCGACCCCCCTTCCGGCCCCCCTCCCACCCCCCTCCCGCCCCCCTCCCGGCCCCAGCGTGACCAGCGCCTCCCGTCGCGAGGTCGTCTCCTGCTTCACCGCCGCCGGCTTCCGCTGCGTGAGCGTGGCGGTGGTGGCGGCGGAGGCGCAGCTGTTCGCGCAACAGAAGGAGGCGTTCCAGCGGGAGGACAAGATGGTGCCGGACGAGGTCATGGCGCAGCTCAGGGGTGAGCCGCCGCGCCGCGCCCCGCCTCGTGGGGAAACACAAACCCAGGAGGGCGCCCGTGTTTGTGTGTGTTTATGTGTTTGTTGAGCCGTGAATGCCCTCCCACCGTCCTTTCCCCCGTATGTTCCGACCCACGAGCTTCCCCTCAAATCCCCCTTCGGCTTGCTCTCAGACACCCATCCTCCCCGCTTGCCAGCGCGCATTTATACGCCTTCTCCCCTCTGGTTTCCTCTCGTTGGCGCCCCACCGGCCCCGCCCCCGCAGCCACATTCACGCCGCCCCCACCCCGCCCCCCGCCCCCGCCCCCGCAGCCACATTCACGCCGCCCCCCACCCTGCCCCCGGCCCCCGCCCCCGCAGCCACATTCACGCTGCCCAGCCTGGAGGAGGGCTTCAGCGACGTGCAATACCCGGTGCTGGGGGTGATGAAGGCTATCGCGGCGGTCAACAGGCAGCGCAGAGAGGCGCGGGCGTGGCTGGAGGTGAGCAGGTGGCGAGGTGCACGGGCGGGTGAGGGGGGGGGATATAAGAGAATCCTAAGAGAATCCTAAGAGAATCCACGAATGCACGGGTTAGGCGGCCAGCGCTTAGCACGACAGCGCGGACAGCGCTCGCACAGTGAGACGGTGGAGGATGGGAGGGTGGGGCGGGCCTGCGGCAGTGGGGCAGCGCTGGGCTCTCCCCCCTTCCAGCGCAAACCGCAGACGGATGTAGTCCGGTCGACCGACATTACTCAGCACTGTCTCCTCCCTCCATGCCTTCCCCCCGCCCTCCCTGGCGCAGTACTTCCAACCCGACAAGCAGCGCCACCTCCGAGCCCAGGAGGAGGGGCAAGACGCCGAGCAGCCGGGCACCACTGCCTCGGGAGACGGCGACGAGGCGGACACGCAAACCGCGGGCACATCTGGCGGGGCCACGGGGGGCGCTACTGGTGCTGTGGCGGGGTCCGCAGGTGCATCAGGGCAGCAGCGCCGGCAGGCCGAGCACCGGCTCGAAGCGCCGCCGGCCAAACGTGTGTCAGGTGCCGGGACCACCGCATCGGCGGCGGCGGCGGCAGCAGCAGGGGCGTCGGTCGGCGGCGACGGCGTTTGGCTCGGTGGCAGAGCCAGCAAGGAGGAGCCGCTGCCGCCGCTGCCGCCCGGTTCTCCGCCGCCGCCGCTGCCCCCCGGTGAGCCTCGGGCCGTCTGTGTGGCGACCCTGGGGGCTGCGCAACCTCCGCCGCCACATCCGCACGACCAGTCGCTATTCATGCAGACCCAGCTGCCGCCACCCCAACAGCAGCAGCCGCAGCAGTCGCAGCTGCTGCCACCCCAACAGCAGCAGCCGCAGCAGTCGCAGCCGGAGGAGGGGTACGCGGAGTTCATTGCGGCGCTGAAGGACCTTCCATCGGGTCCGGACCAGGGGTCGGGGCCGGTGCCGCTGCAACACCCGCACCAGGGGGTGCTGCAGCCGCAGCCGCACCAGCACCAACAGCACCAACAGCAGCAGCAGCAGCAGCAGCAGCAGTACCAACAGCAACAGCAGCAGCAGTACCAGCAGCAACAGCAGCAACAGCTGGCGTACATGCAGGTGCCGCCGTCCTTTCCGCAGCTTGCCATGCCAGGGCAAATGTCACAGCAGCAACCGCAGGGGCAAATCTTGCAGCAGCAGCCGCAGCAGCACATGCCGCCGTCGATGGGGTTCGCAGCAGCCGGGGGGCAGATGGGCCCCCTTTTCATGGGTCTACCCGTCGGGATGGGACAGATGCGTGGGCAGTCGTCTGGACCATCATCTGGGCAAGTGCCTGGGCAGGCATTCGGACATTCGTCAGGGCCGCACATGTCAGGGGAGATGCTTGGTCACATGTCTGGGCTGGGGCTGGGGCAGGCGGGTATGATGGTACAGGGGGTCCTCTCGAATGGTCCCAGGGGGATGGTCCAGGGGGGGATGCAGGGTGCGGCCGTGATGGGGCCAGGGTTTGGTGTCCCCGGGATGATGAGGATGGGGGCCGGGCCAGGCATGCCTGGGGGTATGATGGGCGGGCCGGGGGGTGTCATGGGCAGCGGGTTGGGCGGACTGGGGGGAATGATGGGCGGGCCGGGGGGAATGATGGGTGGCGGGTTCGGAGCGCAGGCCGGCATGGCGGGTGGCGGCATGGGCATGGGATTGTTAATGGGCGGTGGTGCACAGCCGGCGAACCAGCCAGCGAATATGACGCTGCAGCTCGTGCAGCAGCTGCAGTTGCAGCAACAGGGTTTTCGGCCACCTGGCATGGGTTAGAGGTGGAGGGGGTTGGCGGCAGCGTGACGGCTTGGAAGAAAGGACAGGACAGCATCAACCAGTGCGGCGCCAACAGCCACGCCCACTCACCCAACCCCGTGCACGATGTTTCAGGAGGTGCTGAAGCGGAATTAAGATGCTTGGGGATTTGGGTACAGGATCAGGGGGGTGTGAGGTTGTCCAACAGCAGATCTACTGATCAAATTGGCTGTGCTGTCATACGTTCGTGGTCGCTTCAATTTGCGTACTTACTGCCATGATTCCATGCACACACGTGCAGGAGGTAGGACGCGGTGCGTATTCTTCGCAAACACTGTATGCTCCGCTGGTGGTGATTGCAGTAAGACGTGGCAATGGAATGGTATTGACGTCATTTCTTTGGCACATGATACGCAGTTGATTCAGGAATTACAACAGTCTGCGTGTATACTGCAGCGTTGCACACCAGCAGTACCATCAGATACCTAACTCTCGAAGGCACCCTCCCACAGAACCAGTCTCCCAACTCCTACCCTGCGTTGATTCTGACTGTTGCACCTAAACGCATTCTATCGGTGGCCAACCCAAACCGCTCAAGGGCCAAGTTGTCAAGCCATGTCTGCCCGGCACGTGCCCGTATGTCTCATTGCACAGCACCGTAGGCAGTTGCGCAGAGCGGCAGAGCACCAGCTGAGCCTTGCAATGCATGTGGCCCGCGGCCATCAAGGAGCCCCAATCCCCGAGTGACAGTAACCCGTCTGCAGGGCTGCGTCGAGCTCCAGGGCGTCGAGGGCCCCATCCCTCCTGCTATTGACCACTGCGCACGCGACACACAAGCTCGAGCTTCGCACATGGACCCCAGGCAGCCAACACGGACAACACATTCGCCGACACACGGCGCGCGCATCACCAGCATCGCTGCCCGCCCGCTCCCTAGCCCCCGCCCCAACGCCGAGGCGCCTGCATGCACGCCCCCGTTAAGGGCCGGTCATCCAGGTACGCCACAGCGCAGTGGCGACAACAGGGGCGTCCGAAATCCTTGGCCTAGGCACTACCTCCTGGGCACTAGCGCGCGAGTGCGAAGTGGGAGCCGCCACTCGGCGGCGCCAGATCTAGGGACGCGCCGGGATGCGTCAGCGCTGAACATAAGACGTCAAACCGCCAGGAGGTATACCATGCCGCCTGCCGGATGAGCCATGCCGAGCCTCCTCACCACCGGTACTGCTGCTCCCCAGGCTGCTCCTCCTCTGCACTCTGTCTGTGCTCCATCGGGCCGCGCAGCCCCATGTCTGCGCGCTAGCGCGCTCAGTTGACCGGCAGGTTGGACATCTGCTGGGCAAGGTGAGCGTTGAGCTCCGGGGTGATCTTGCCGTTGGCCTTGAGGATCTTGAAGACCTTGGGGTCAATGTGCTTCAGGATGACGTCCTCGCATCCAGTGATCTTGTTGACCGGCACCTTGTCCAGGTAGCCCTTGGTGGCGGCGTACACCACCACGGTCTGCAGGGTGGTTACGCGGGTCGGATAGACGTCAATAACCATGGTTATATCGGATACGCACATGCCTAGTCCCTAGTTTCTTGGCGCTGGGTGCTGCCAGGAAAGGTAATTGCAATTGCAGCTGCGATATTGGCCCGCATTAGGAAACACCGAGCATCCGCAAAGCTAGCTGCTTCCTGCAGGATCAATGTAATGCACGACTGGGCTTACACACGCTTCCCTCTCTCCATACTTTCCCATGAAAGAATACCACTAGCACCTTCGTTTGTCGTTGTTCAACTCAGCGAGCACTTAGCCAAGGCATTACTATGCTCGCCACGTGACATCCCTATGCCCAACCCCCAGCACCGAATGCCAGCTTATTCATTACGGTCCTCCTATTCGCGTGCGTGTTTTTAGCGAGCCACTCGCTTTGTGCATGCGAGGGTTTTAGGTACGCCTGGTGCCCCCGGATGGCCACGTCCAGGGCCCCCCTCCGTTCACATGACGTCTTCCCCGACACGATACTGAAGGGCCGTGGCTGCTTAGTCCCCTGACACGACGGTGGCGAGCCCATGCGCACCTGCTGCTCAATGGGCATCGGGTTGAATTGACGCTGCTTCAGCACCTCCGTCAGGCGGGCACCGCGCTCCAGCACGTACTGGGTGGCGGCGTCCAGGTCAGAGCCGAACTGCGCGAAGGCAGCCACCTCACGGTACTGAGCAAGCTCCAGCTTCAGGGTTCCGGCCACCTGCGCAACATCCATTGTACCATCATTGACAAAAGGCAACGGGCTCAATAGGCGTGAGGTACTTATCAGACTGTTGCCTTTCCTACCTCGCCCGGGATGCGAGTTTGCTTGTCACATCGCGTACCCATCAAATGGTTGCAAAATTTCAATTCAAAATGCTACCGGCTCGTAGGCTATTACGGTGCATACACTGTAACCGCACAGATTTACACCGCCCGGCACACCCAGGCACTAACTTACAGGGTCCGCCTATCACATGAGTATGCTTGCTTACAGAAATGTTTCTAGGTGGACCACCGTGCGCGATGCTTCCCGTCTCGTTCGCACCTGCTTCATGCCGGGGAACTGGGCAGCCGAGCCCACACGCGACACCGACAGACCGACGTTCAGGGCGGGACGGATACCCTTGTAGAACAGCTCAGTCTCCAGGAAAATCTGGCCGTCCGTGATGGAAATCACGTTCGTGGCGATGTAGGCGGACACGTCACCTGGCGTGCAGGGACAGACGTCAGCATACCATGCATTCGAACATGTACTCCGCACATCACTGTTCAGGCACGACTGAGATGAAAGCAATCTGGGTTAATGCCAGTCCTACAAAGCAGGCCCTGGCGGAACTTCGTTTTTTCTTCCTCACCAGCCTGGGTCTCGATGACGGGGAAGGCAGTCAGCGAGCCGCCGCCCATGGCGGCCGACATCTTGGCGGCGCGCTCCAGCAGGCGCGAGTGCAGGTAGAACACGTCACCGGGGAAAGCCTCACGGCCGGGCGGGCGACGCAGCAGCAGCGACATCTGGCGGTAAGCCACCGACTGCTTCGACAGGTCATCGTAGATGATGACGGCGTGCTTGCCATTGTCGCGGAAGTACTCCGCCATGGCGCAGCCCGAGTAGGGCGCCAAGAACTGCAGCGGGGCGGCGTCCGAGGCCGTGGCCGAGACAATGATCGTGTACCTGAGGGCGCCGGTCGAGCCGAACAGCTTCACCAGCTGAGCCACGGTCGAGCGCTTCTGGCCAATGGCCACGTAGATGCAGTACACGCGGTTCTTCCTGCCGGTGATGCCGTTCAGGAAGTTCTGGTGCAGAATGCAGTCCACGGCGATGGCGGTCTTGCCGGTCTGGCGATCACCAATGATCAGCTCACGCTGGCCACGTCCGATGGGCACCAGCGCATCGACAGCCTTCACGCCCGTGTACAGGGGCTCGCGCACGGACTGGCGCGCAATGATACCTGCCATATGGGACGAGATGGGCGAAAGTGCATGTGTAGGAAATATTTAGACACCATATTACGGATCCTACATAAGCTATCAGGCCGGCTTACGACCGCTGCACCAGGTGCTTTCCGCCGGGGAACAACGAGGAGTGTGGGTGCAACAGCAAGAACAAGGCAGGGAAGTGTATTACATGGTACCCTCCGCTTCCCCTGCAGATGTTGGCGCAATGCCGCCCACCCCAGATGAAGGGACTCCCGCCATGTAGAGACTCCCGCCGTGTACTGACCCGGCGCCTTAACCTCCACCAGGGACGACTTGACGTTCAGGAGCGGACCCTTGCCATCAATAGGCTGGCCCAGGGCGTCCACGACACGGCCCAGGGTGCCCGGACCGATGGGCACGTTCACGATCTGTCCGGTACGGTACACCAGGTCACCCTGGTGAATCAGCGAGTCATTACCGAAAACGACAACACCGACGTGGTCGGCCTGCAAGTTCAGGGCCATGCCCTTCACGCCGCAGTCGAAGCACACCAGCTCACCAGCCTGCGATAGAAAGATGATGTGGTGAAGTCTTAATCATTACTCGTTTTGCAAGCTACGGTCAGCGACAACAAGTGATGGAATGCACCGGCATCAATCACAGCAAGCCCGACAACTCGCACCTGCACGCTCTTCAGGCCATAGATACGGGCAATACCGTCACCAACGGACAGCACACGGCCCAGGTGAATGACCGGCGGCTGGTACTGCTTCTCCCACTCCTTGACGGCAGGGATAAGCTTCTCGGAGACATGGTTAATCAGGTACTTGCTGGTGAACTTGGGCTTGCGCAGCTCATCCAGTGCCTTGGCGTCCGACGCAAAGGCGCGGGTAGCGCGCAGGATGGCCTGCGAGACCGGCGTGCTCGATTGCTTCCGGCATTTCTTTGTGGTGCGCATGCATGGAGACCAAATGAACATTTTAGTTTACATACCTGCTCAGCACGCTTGGTAAGCGTGAAGGCGCCCTCCTGGGCCAGCACGCTGCAAGCAACACCATGGCCGGCACGTGAAAATGCGAAACAACACAGGCAAAAACTTGACCCGCATGGCGTTCATTTTCGTACCTCGCACCAGACTGCGAGCCAAGCTGCAGCACACCTGCGATACGAAGAGGGCAAGCAAGCAAGGTCCACCCGGTCACGACACCAGGCGGCCAAGCACCAAGCCACCTGAAGCGAATATTTACCCGCGCGCACGAAGGACAGCGCGGAGTTCCTCATGGTTCCGCTTCGCTAACGAAATAGGGAGGCTCCCCGCTCCTGTACGAAGAAGAGAAGGGGCACGGCGCTTCCATCAGACTCTCCGGCACTCGCGTTGCGGAGCTCCAGTCGGCAGCAGCAGCGCCGCAGCCATCAAGCACAGCCACTGTTATAAAATGACAAGATCCTATTCCTTGCGGCGTGATGCATTTGACAGTAGAAAGGTACCTGCTGATTGAGGAGTCTGCCCGGTCGATCGCTCGGCCCGACAACAAACGGCTCGCAGCCGGCGGAACCTAATGTGGTAGAGCACTGCCCCCGTGCTAAGAGGTTAACACTAGATGACAGCACGCAGCTGAGTCTCGGAGACAAGTGCTTGCCATGTGTCGTACGCTCCAGGAGGGTCTCTGAGCTTGTTTTCCCTCTAGACCCTCTTACATTGGCTCTACATGCGCAAAATTATTGCATGCCTATTTACCCTCAACTATGGTGTTTCGACTTTGCCCTATGGCTTCACAGATCATTGGTACTGTGATACCCTCGCAGTCTCACGCATTGCGTAAGAATTGTGCATTGCCTGGCGCACATACCCGCCTGTTTACCGGCAATCTTGATATATTTCTTAGACCTGCGCACATCCTCCACGAGTTTCAAGATGTCAAGCATCATGGCGACTTCCTTCCCATTTGCGTGCTTGAATGCCCATACATCGCCATGGTCGCAAGGAGAGTTTTCGACATCAGTTGCCGCCCTGTTCCTATCTGGTAATACCGGTACCGGTATAGGTATATTGGAACGCCGCGCACGTGGAAAGCCACACACGTGAGGGCAGCACGTACTAAAATATGAGCTGAAGGGCTTCTGCTGAGGAATATGCGGGCCAGTGGGTAGGCATGCGCGATTGGGGCCCGTGATTCGACCCCCGGGTCTGATTTGGTGACCAGGTTTGTTTAGCGACGCAGCCGACTGAAGGCTCATCCAGGCGAACAAATTCCAGACGGCTCATCTACGTTTGGGAGGTTCCGAAAGAGCATGGCCCCTGTATGGGCAGACAGTTTCACTTCCGGGCCTACTCCCACGCCTGCCTCATCCCCCCTGTTCCCTGCAACACGTCAAAGCGTGCAACCAAATCGTCTTGCTATGTTTCCAAAGCGTGCTTACGCAGTGCCGGGGCGCTAGTCCATCCTGTCCGGGGACCATGTTGAGTCAGACCCCCCCGAACTGCCACATGTATGGCACCATATTGGTTTTTAGAGGCAACAAGATCGCCCTTACGACCCGAGCTGTTCAGTCGAAACCGTACTTTGGGGGGTTAAGTGCACATACGAAGCGAGCAGAGTGCCTAATAAATTGGCCGGCCTGGCATGCTCATGCGTTCATCCACACGACTTCGACAGCGGCAAGGACGCTCCGACAGCAGCCTAAGGCCCTGCCCTACCACCCAGGCCTCCCTAGCCTCCTGCATCTTGGGTGCATGCAAGTAAGATCGCTGGTCGCACAGGATGCCCACCGCTTAGGCACAACAACCTGCGTGCAGCCCATCACCGACTAGAGCGCAGCCACTTGTCAACCGCTCAGTGTGTGTTGACCACCACTGTGCGTGTGTGTGCGCGCCAAAATAGTAGACTCTAGACACTTCTGGCTGGGGCGGAAACATACTGCACTCTTCGACTCACGGTATGTAATTGCGACAGACTCCGAGCGTGACACCGGTAGCTTGAAGCGAGGTCCCGGACGACGGTACGACAGACAGGAATGAAGGCAGCACCACTCCCCCTACGCCCAGGGGACTGGCCTTTAGGTAGCCTGACAATGGTTAGGGTAATAAAAGATGAAAGTAATTATTTACAAATAGATGTAACTACGCTCCGCGTATGCTGGCTGCAATGTGAGGCACGACCGGGCGAATCAGTGCGGCATTCCACATACGCACTCCCAACCCCAAACCGTGATATACCGCCAAGGGTGCAGGTGGTAAAGCGACTGCGAGGCTCCACGGAAACCGCTTCGACCTGTTTACTCCCGGGAAGCCCGTCGTCACCCATTCCTCACTACCTTCGCTCGTCCCTCCGCCCGGTCATACAACCGATCCCCTGCCGCGGACGATGGTCCCAACCAACCAACCGGCACCACTACGACGGGGCGATGAAACAAGACATATGCCAAACGCACGCAATGCTTCGAATCCAACCTAAACCACGCCGCCGCTAGGAGCAAGCGCTCCTTGCTTGCATCCCCCCCCTATTCCTACACCTCAGCCACGCCTCCGCTCCCACTCTTCGGCGCGCCGCTGGACCATCACCTTCACCGCCCTCGGTTTGTCGGCCGTGGATTCGCGGATTTTTTTATCAACCCCCCCCCCCCCGCGCGCCAGTCAATAAATATACGGCGCTGGACCAGCAGCGGACCGCTCGAGGCTACTGCCAAAACCAGGCTTGCAAAAACAACATATCATACGTGGAGTGGCGAATGCAACATACCAAACACAGTTAGACCTTGCAATGCCTACGAGGTCATTTGGATATTGTTGGCTGGGTGCGCGCGTGATGCGTGCACCATGGCGCACCGAAACCGCATAAAAACTCAAGCGCGATAACCCAGCGCGATAACCCTCCCTGCCCTGGCGTGCTCTGAATTTGCACCACCTGCCGCTACGGCGTACAACGAGCACAGCGTACAAAGGCAGCAGCCCTAAAATTGCACCACCTGCCGGATTCACATCAGCATTTTGGCTGACCGCCCGGGTACGCAGAGCGAGCTTCTTATTCGCTCATCATGACAAAAACCTCCAGTAGCCTCCAAGGCAGCCACCCCCTCCATTCCCCAAACACGAACCCCGCGCCAGGGCCGGGGGCCCCTGCAGCTGCACAGGATGCGGCACCTACCCCAACAGTAGAGCCCTTGGTCAACTTGCCGTATCGTCGTCATCCGCGATTGCGGCTCACGCATGGCCTGAGCCGGCGATCCCCCAACATAGGAACTAACAACGATTTTCTAACGCTTCCGAAGACGACGACGCAGCCCATCCGTAGTTGGGCGACGACCCAAAGACCTGCCGCCGCACACCACACCACACCACATCACCACCCTCCCCTCTATCCCTCGACAGACGTCGGGAGCGTATGCGTACTGCCACCGCACCCCTCGTCTCCGTGCCCGGGAGGCGAGGTCCTTGCCGACCCACAGCTGCGCGCCGGTCACCAGGGGCCTCACTGCCGCCTGCACACCCGTAAACTCTGTCCCGCGCATGCCCTGCGTGCCTTGCCCGCTCTCCCATCTATATCTTCCATCCTTTTTGTTCCTTGCATCAGCATCTTGTTCCTCAAAGCAATCCACGCAACTCCGCAGCAATGGCCATCAGCGCCCCACCCCCGGCGGTTGTACGTCACATCCTCTTGCATCCCTCGAAGACCGAGGATGCACTCCCTCCGAAACGCACCCAGCCGGGCGCCGCGCGCGCCGGCCTCAAGGTAGCGGCGGTGACCTCCAGCTCGAGGCAGCACAATCGGCCACGGACGCCCCCCGCCCCCTCCCCATGCAGTACACATCCACAATTCCACATGGGTTCCACATGTACGCGTTCCTACCTTCACGTCACGTAATCAATTACGTAATCACATCACATCACATCGCCCCGCATCGGCGATTATGAGGCGCAACCGATCAAGTGGTGCCTCCTTCCCACCAGTCCCACGCAGTCCCGCGCAGATGACACGTCCACGGCGGGTGCTCCATCACGCAGCCCGCCAGGCTCATAAACATCTGACATTTCACAATCACCCAACAATGCTTCACCAGTCCCTTCGCACCGCCACCGCGAATTGGATCACGAAACGCGCTGTAGGTCGCCCAACCACCCACAAAGTCAAGGCCGCCGGCGGCGACAGCAGGGCCTTGGCGCCCCATCAGTTCCGAACCCGTGCAGCCGGGCACCGATGCCATCAAACGGGCAACAGTAACAATACATCTCATGGGACACGCCGCCTGCCCCCTCGCATGGTTATTGCGACCGGAAGAGCCAGTGACACTGCGCTTATCCGAAAATTATTGATGGCGACTTCATCGCGCCGGGCCCCATTGGCCACACGTTGAGCTCATTCCTCGCGTGTGCGCTGCGGGTGCGGCTGCGACTGCAGCGCCAGCCAGCAGGTTGCGAGCAACCTCCTCCCCCCGACCCTTGCCAGTTACACCGTCCATCCAGGAGCCCCCACACCCAACCACCCAACGCATCTAAGCACAACACAACGGCCAAGCCGCGGGCTGTCGCCTGAAACCTGCCCTGCGCTCCCCCCCCTTGCCCTCCCCTCCCCCTGCCCACATGCCCATCCTCCCACCCACCCCGGCCGCCGCACGAGCCCCCGCCAGCTCGCTGTCACGTTCACTCCCGTCGGCCCAAGCCATTTCCCGTCCACAACAACACCAGCCAACACCAGTGACGACGAAACAAGGACCGCCCAACGCGGACCTGCCAGATAAGGAACGCACAATGCGGGAATGCCAAACGACCTGCTTGTCTTTTGGCACATACACGCGACGCAAATGAATCATAAATTGCTGCACCCCCTCGTCCAAGCGCCTACGACCGCCCGTCGGGCCGGCGCTAGAGCAGCGGAGCACCCTGTCACCCCCTCTCCACCTGGGTTCGCGGGTCCGCGGATTCTCTTATCAAACCCCCTCTCCACCTGGGTTCGCGGATTCTCTTATCAAACCCCCTCTCCACCTGCAGCCGCAACAGGGCGGAGATCCAAACTGCCCGGCTGCCGCTACTGCTGCTGAATCCCCGGCCGCTGCTACTGCCAGGTCTGCAACGGTCCCGCAATCGCGGCAAGCCGCTCGGTGCCGAGACAACGGCAGGAAGGGCCCTCGCTCGCTCGCTCGTACTGAAGCCCGCGCGCGGCGACCGCTGGCAGCGGAAACAAGCAGAGGCATAGGCGTGGCAAGCCACCGACCGCTGCGGCCGCTGCGGCGTTAGTGACGGCTGCGGTGGAAGTTGTGTCGGCTTCTGCGGCTTCTGCTGGTGCGGCTATTCAATGACAATGACATTTGTGACGTTTTCAGGCAGAAGCCGCGGCACCTGCGCCCCCGGCCCCTGCATGACCAGCGGCGCCAGCAACTCGGCCCGGATGCCCCTTTCTATGGCAACCAGCTCCTCCACCACCTCCAGCAGGCTGGGCCGCTCGTCCGGGTCGAAGCTCATGCATCGCTGGCCCAGAAGCACGATGTCACCGGCCATGGGCGGGTCCTCAGGCCACTCCAGCCGCAAGACGCCCTCCTGGACACCCGGGACGACATCCCCTGCGGGCGGAGCGTGGAGCGAGGTAGGGGTGATCAGGCGAGGCCAGGCGAGGTAGGGGTGATCAGGCGAGGCCAGGCGAGGTAGTGGTGATCAGGCGAGGCCAGGCGAGGGCACACAACGCTGTCGCCTCAGCACTTGCTCCTGCTGAGCCGCAACGCAGGGCACGCTACTGGACACCTACAGCGCGTCGCTCGCATCGCCACCTAGGAGCGAGTGCGGAGGCGACAACAGTGTGTGGCTTTAAACCCACGTTGAGCCCGCCCTGTCCCGCCCCGCTCCAGGAAGCCCGCACGCCGCAGCGCCACTCACGTCGCCGCATGCCGTCGTACGGTCGATTGCCCGTGAGCATCTCCCAGAGGCACACTCCGAACGACCAGACGTCCGTCGCGCGGCTGACCTGGCCGCTCAAGGCTTCCTGTGGGCAGTTGTCCAGGGAGGGCGGCGGCAGCAGCAGCAGGCGCAATGCAGTGCAGCGCAGGGCGGAGCGGGGTGGGGCGTATTGATTAGGGGCCAGGCGGCACGTTGAGCGGTGACGAAGCGAGCGGGCAACCGAAGCGAGCAGGCAGATACACGCCTGGTAGAGTAGGTAGGTAGGTAGGTAGGTAGGTAGGTAGGTAGGTAGGTAGGTGGGTAGGTGGGTATGAGGCTTCAGCCTGGCTCCAGTCTTGCGGGGTTTCATCAGTCGCGGGGTGAGTGCGGGGGCCAGGAGCACTGGGGCCTTCCGCAGGATGGCGCGCAGAAAGGTCGCGCATGAAGGTACAGCATGAAGATCGCGCAGAAAGGTACCGCATGAAGGTCGCGCATGAAGGTCGCGCATGAAGGTCGTGCATGAAGGCAGGGCACAAGGAAGGGAGAAGAGAGCCTTGGGTTCCACCACCATGCTGTCCCACGCACCTACCGGCCCCGTTACTTTCCCCACCCGATCCTACCGGCGCCATGTACGCCACCGAGCCCCAGCTCTCCGTAGCGATACTGCTTCTAGAGTGGGGCAGGACATTGGACAGCCCGAAGTCGGCCACCTGGGGGGACGAGGGGTAGGTGAGGGAGAGGGGTGAGGGGCCCATGGAAGCAAGGGGCCAGCCAGGGGGGGGCTGAGGCGCCAGGGAGCAGCGATTGGGCTTGGATCATCGGATGGCATATGTACCTGGACCACATATGTGTTCTGATGTCCTCGCGGTGGCTGGTAGCGAGAGGGCGGGGTGCGCCCCGGCTGCAGATGCGCGCACACCACTCGGCGCTCACTCCAGCCGCAGACCCACCGACCCACCCCAGCTGGCTAGCGCCACCCACACTCGCACCCCTACCACCGAGCCCTATCACAACGACCATGGCTGTGGTGTGGTGACCCGGCCCACCGCCGCCGCGCCCGCCGCGGCCTCACCTTGGCTATGAAGCCGCGGCGGTCGTCGCGGGATGTGTTGAGCAGCACATTGGCTGGCTGCGAGGTGGGAGCACGACCGAGGGGAGGCAGCGAGCGGGGGCCAGCAGGGGGGCCAGCAGGGAGAGCGGTGCAAGGAAGAACAGGGACGTCACTGGCCCGTGGCAGGCCGGTAGTTGTCGGTTGCCAGTTGCTTGGCGCCACCGCGCACGCCGGAAACAAACGAACAGACGTCCGTCCGTAGTAAGCCCCTAGGTACCTGCAACCGCTGATCGAGCCGGCTGCCAACCTGGCACCTCACTCGGTGTCCTTGCTCGTACGTACGGCTCCCGGGGGCCGGGATTTCGACCCACCGACCCGCACCGACCCACCGACCCGCACCATCCCCCATTGACCCACCGACCCGCACCAACCCACCGACCCGCACAGACCGCCACCGACCTTGACGTCACCGTGCACCACTCCCACGTCGTGCAGGTGCAGCAGGCCGCGCGCAATCTCGGAGGCGGTGCGCAGCAGCGCGCGACGAGCTAGGCGCAAGCTCCACAGCACATTGGGCTCGAAGATGCCCCGGTGGATGCCGTTGTCCAGGGTGGTCTTGTCGCATAGCTCCTGAACCACCACCACAATCACCTGACCCGTCGTCGACTGCATGCATGGGAGCAGGAGGTGGGCGCCGTCTCACACGACGCTACTTGAAAAACTCCGGGCGCTCAAACGCCAAGAGCCCCGCCGCAGCAGGCCTTCTGTTTACGGACACCTACCGCCTCAGCTGAACCGAACGATTTTGACGAGGCGTTGGATGGGAGTTCCCGGCGTGGGGGCACTTAAAAATCGCACGCAACGGGCTCACCAAGCAAAGAACTTTACCTTTTAGCAACGGAAGTCATGAACCGTGTGTTGGGTGACATGCTGTGCGATTACTGCGACACCGCACCGGACCCACCTTGCGGTCGTACAGGACGTGGTGCAGCACCAGCAGCGGGTCGATGTCGTCTTGAAGCCCCCGGGGGTCGCCGAACCCGTCGCCTGGTGGGCGCAGCAGGCGGGGATGGAAGCAAGGCAGCGGGGAAGGGCGCGCAGCGAACTCAGCAGCGCAGCGACCGGCAGCCCGCTGAGCGTGTGGATGGACGTCGGCTCAGACAAGCAGATGCCACCGATGGATTAACATAAAAGACGTCACGCATCGCCGCGCGGGGAGTATAGTATGCAAGGGAAACAAAGAACTGCGCTAGACAAGTCGCTGCCCTGGACGCCATCCGTATAGGATGGGGTCGGGACGGACGTGGCTCGTGGAAAGCCGGGATCGGTTTAAACCAGCAAAGTCGGGTGCGTTGGGGGCAGGCAGCAGGCGGTTGGACCGGGTTCTAATCAGCAGGCGGTTGGACCAGGTTCCTAATCAGCAGGCGGCGGCGCTCGCTCCTCGCGGACTGGCCTACCTGAGATGATAGGAAGCGGCTGCAGCATCCTTGGCTGGCCCTGATCGCGACTGCTGGCGCAGCTGCAAAACAAGGGCGGCGCGCGTGTAGGAGCGACATCAGACGGTTTGCGCAGGTGGTGGTGGTGCGTGGGCAGGTGGCGCGGCGTTAGTTGTCATTATCTCGCTCGATCTGAGACACCGCCGGTGCGATGCGGCGCTTCGTGTAGTCATCCAGCTTGGGGTGTATTTGCTGGCGATCTGGCACAGGCAGGGAAACGCGATCGCAGCTCCCGCGGGGCCGTCGAGGCTCAGTGCGGACAGATGCGTGCGCGCCTTGCGTGTCGGTTCGTCTTCCGCAGGCACGAGGTACGAAGGGTAACGCGCGGGACATCCACTGTCGCTCGGCCGAGCAGACGCGAGTCCTCAGATCGAAACCCACACGCAGCGAACTTCTGATGTTGTCAGGTCAGTTGACAACATTGCCGCGCCCCGATCAAGGGCAGCGTCCTATCCAGGCATCGCCAGTCAACCTCAGCCACCCGCCCACCTCTCGCCCTCGAGCATGTCGAAGAACTCGTGCGTGAGGACAGCGCAGCGGCTGATGTAGGTCTAGGGTTTGACAGCCATCCATGGGGTGGGACGGGCGGCGGGGAAGGCGAGGCGGTTGTAAGTACGGCGCTGACGAAGCCGGAGTCCGGAGCAGTGCACCCTCTTCCGCCGGAACCCGGTAGGCTATGTGCTGCAGGGGGCCTGCCTTATGCGCCCGCCCGCCCGCGAGGCTCACCAGGACGACATGTGGGTGCACGAGGCGAGGTCCCACCAGCAGCTCGCGTACTGCTGTTCGATCCAGGCGGCTTGAGGTGAGGATCTTTACGGCGCACGGCAAGCCGCGGTAGCTACCTGCGCATTCGCGTCAATGGCATTGGCGGCGTGAGGACAAGAAGGGACGGACAGGGAGGGACGCGCTGGGGGCTCACCTTGGATTACGACTCCAAAGCTTCCGCGACCTAACTCACGCTGCGTGAGCCGTAGACCCTCCATAATGCTGTGCGCGTCGCAAGGGTTCACATTCGCTGCCTCCAAGTCCTGGATCCGGGATGCGTTGTGGCCAGTCGCGGTCTGGGCTGTCGTATCCGCGTTCACCGCTGAGGCGGGGACTGAAGGACTTGTGTAGCTATGCGCTGTTTCATTTGATGAGACCATAGGCTGCAGGCTGAGGCCTGAGCGCGTCGCAACGTTCGGACTGGCCACAGGCTGACAAACCGGCGCGGTGTCCATTAACGCTGGAGCTAGCGGCGAATTAAAGTTGTTAGGACTTGAGCGGGAGCTAATGTCCCTAACTTCGACTGCAGGGAACTGCTTGCCGAAGCAGGCCCGAAACATCATGACTTGAACTTCTGGCGAGGGCGCCTGGCGCCAAAGGTGGACCTACGGGCCCTTCAGTCTTGAATTCCAGGAAACAAGCGTCCCGTATATGGTTTCAACCAGCTTGCGGCCGAGAGGGTGCGTCGAGCTCGTCTGCGTTTCCAGGCCGGCAAACAAGCACCCTTACTTACTGCTAGTTATTTTCCCCCCAAACTTCATATTTCCCTTCGATAAATCGGCGAAGCGGTGATTCATAAAGGTCGTACGCGCACGGCGGCATGACGTGAGACGTGTATTAGTGTACTTACTGCTAGTTATTTTCCCCCCAAACTTCATATTTCCCTTCGATAAATCGGCGAAGCGGTGATTCATAAAGGTCGTACGCGCACGGCGGCATGACGTGAGACGTGTATTAGTGTACTTACTGCTAGTTATTTTCCCCCCAAACTTCATATTTCCCTTCGATAAATCGGCGAGGCGGTGATTCATAAAGGTCGTACGCGCACGGCGGCATGACGTGAGACGTGTATTAGTGTACTTACTGCTAGTTATTTTCCCCCCAAACTTCATATTTCCCTTCGATAAATCGGCGAAGCGGTGATTCATAAAGGTCGTACGCGCACGGCGGCATGACGTGAGACGTGTATTAGTGTACTTACTGCTAGTTATTTTCCCCCCAAACTTCATATTTCCCTTCGATAAATCGGCGAGGCGGTGATTCATAAAGGTCGTACGCGCACGGCGGCATGACGTGAGACGCGTATTAGTGTTATAGTGTAGGCGTGGCGCGTGGGGTGCATGGAATTCCGAAAAATGTGTTTAAAGCCTGAGGAGCAAATTAACATATTGATGAAGCTAATCATTGTGTTTGACCATGCTAAGTTATCCTACCTTTTGGCGGATACGGCTGTTAGTAACAGCAATGAATTACGTTTTTTCCGATACTTTCCCAGTACGTCACTCTCCCGGTTTCTGCTATCTGTTGCACGCACGACAATAGAAAAATCAAAACTGAGACGAAAAGGCCGCACTGAGGAAAGGCACCGCAAAATACGACAAGCCGCCAATACGACGTAGCTACGTATTTTGGAAAGTACCAAAGGGCCTGATACCCTACTGATGATAAGAACATGGGCCCCCTCTTCTTGTTCTGGGCTCGCCTGGGCTTGAGAACACTGCGGGGCTGAACCCAGCAGACGCCCCCAAAGGCACCAAAGGCATTGCGAAGGCACAGGGAAAAACAGGAGACCCCACCGCGTCCAAGAGGGCGGGCCCCCGATGTAGTTCCGTAAATCTTCAGACCTTCAGAAGCACTACAGGCGCCGGGTATAGCAGAAAAACACGGTTTTCCTCATTACCTCGATTACCCATGAAACGCTCTGGAAACCAGTTAGTTCCTTGCTCTTCTTCATCCTTCGGCTCGTATGCGCTCGTCGCACAAGCATCGCATAATAAGATGTTCACGATGTGATGTTATTTGATTATCAACAACTAAAATGTGAAGAAGGTGAAGTGTCCTCAAGCCCGGGCGAACCCAGGGCACGAAGGGGCGGGGCCCATGTCCGTGGCCTCATCATATAGCTGCGGGGGTTGAACCCAGCAGAACCCTAGAAGGGCACAGGGAAGCCTCGAAAGGCACAGAAACACCGGGCAAACCCAGGACAAGCGGAGGCCCCATAACGAGAACGAGACCTCGCTGTATGACAAGCCGTTGCAAGCAGCCAGCAACGCCCCAAAGGCACAGGAAAAAAATCACGAAACCCTGCCGTCGCCCAAGAGGGCGGGGCTCCGCCCTAAAAATAACAACCCAGGCCGGAAAAACGGCGGGACCAGCCAGCAGCCCGGATCGACGGGCTGGGAAAGGAACCCCCCGGCGGCCCAGGGCACCACCCATCCGCGAACCAATGCCCCACAGGAAAAGCCGCCCCGCGGCCAGCAAAGGGAACTGCAGCGCGACGGGCAGTCCCAACAAACCAAGGCAAATACGGGCAGACAGCGCCCCAGCCAGGCACACCCGCCAACACGGCCGCAGACAAAAGAAACTCCATAGGCGGAATAAACCGCACCCAGAAACCACCAGACAGGCGGACAAGTGGCCCACGAAGAGCACCCGGCAGGCCCGCTCAGGCCCTCCAGGGCAGCTAGGGTTCAGCAAGCACACAGCAAGCGGCCCAAAACCACACGGAGGAACAGCCCGACGCGTCTAGCGGCCGAGGTCAATCGCACTGAGAGAGGCCAGGGCAACGGTATCCCAAAGACACTGCTCACAGCCAAGGGGCCTTGCACCAGCCACAGCCCCGCACGGGCCAGCGGCCGAACACCAGCGGTTTTGGTCTGGAACCCACTATACCGGCAACAGTTACTACTACCACCAGCGCTCCAGCGGGAGCAGCTACCGGCTTACCATGCAGCCAGCCCGCAGCGCCACCGCGACCGCCTTAGTGCCCAACCCGGGGCGGCAGGCGCTACCGCAGCAGGTCAGTGCCAGAAATGATGCAGGCGAGGGGACACCGTTTCGGCGACGGCCCCAGGAAACTCCCCGCACCCGCTTTCAGAGGAGCGCCGTGAACATGCGGCGTGCTACCCGCCAGCGGAACCCCATCGACGGCCAGGCGCCAGAAGACCTCCTTGCGCCAGTTCTTACACCGCACCGCACTTTCCACACCCGCGGGAAGGTGAGCCGCAGTCCGGAGGCACATCCAGGTGCTACAATGTCACCGCCACCGCGTTATGGCGGGCCCAGTCCACGAAAGCCGGCATGCTAGAAGCCGACGGCGCCCGGGAAACGGCGACCAGAGAGCGCCAGTGAGCCCCGCGGAAAGCGCTGGCTGGCTCGAACCGGGGCAACCCCAGAACAAGGGCAGTAAACTGATATTGTAGTGTCCGCAAGCCCGGGCAAGTCCAAAAGGAGTGATCATATCCTGGGATTGGTTTCTTCTCCAGAGCGGTGTGCACCGCCTGGGACGCCGTCTGCCTGGTTTTGACCTTCTTCTTTGGCCCTTCTTGGTATGACTGCCCGTTCCCATTGCTGGCCGGCATTTCGGGGAAGACGTTTACGCGTGTGGATGGTGCCCTGGACCGCCGGGCGTTTCTGTACGCCCAGCACGTCGGTCCGGGCTTTCTGGTCCCGCCGTTTTCCCTGGGGTGGGCCTTGGGGTGGGTAAGTTGCTCCTTTTGTCGTGACCCCGTCTTCGTGGGTGAGGCGGGGGGTTCCGTCTTAAGGGCGTCTGCGGCCTGCGAGCGCTGGCTTCTCGCACGGTGAGGTCTCGGCATCGGTTCCCCCTCCTGTCCTGAGCTCTCCCGGACTCGCCCCATTGACACATATTATTACTAGCAGCAAGTGACACGCATATTCGCCCTAAGACATCAACGTTTGAGGTTACCCCGTGGCTCCTCCACATCACCCAAACACTCGGTCTTGCAGCGTAGAAGGCCCTCTCCAGACAGCCAGTGACTTTACGCCCTCTCCGTACGGCCAGTGACAACCGCCACTCTCGCGCAGGGTCTACCACGCTAAAACCATGTGGGGTATAATCCCGTCATCCCTTTCGTTTGGGCCCATGCAAACTCATCACATCAGTAGCAGGCCTATTAGGGCCGTTGCCATACATTGCTCTCATGCCCTGGTCACTTGCACTTGTGTGGGGGCGAAATGTCGCCTTATATAATGGTACAAAAGCAAAAGACAATGCATAAAGGTGCGCGCAGCGTACAAACGCAGCGCACACGTTGCAAATCGTTTGCCAGAGTGATCCGCGTACGACAATGTCGGTACTCAGGTCCACTTCCTTCACCTGCCGCCCCTCACAACCGCACGCATCCGGCGAATCGGTCTGCCTGCTTGCAACTCACAGCAAGGAGACATCGATCCAACATCCACGCGATCGAGCCCGGCGCGGGTAGAACCCGCTTGGCAACGCCAGTGCACAGGGGGCCTTGATCTCGGAGTCCACAGGTGCCTTCCTTGCTCTCAGCGCTCTTACATAAAAGCACAATGACTAATGCACCGCGACCACGGTGACACACACTTGCTCCCGCTCTCATTGATCAGGGCCGCAGCGCACACCCAGCTTGTTGGTGGGCAGGCGGATCTTGCATTTGTTACGCCAACAGGCTGACGTTGTTGTGACGGGTCTGGTCCTTGAGGTCTTTCGACAACTTGTCACGGGCTGCCTCCACCACCCGCACCTGGCGGCAACAGCAGTGAGGGAGGCGGAGGGGCGGGGACAGTCGGCGACCTGGAGTCGAGTCCACGTAAGAGGTGCAGTTGCTGCCGTCCTCCCATGTGCCCGTGTCATGATGCAAGGACTAGTCAGCTACAGGCAGCGTACGAGGAAGCGTTCGCCGGAGAGACCCATGTGAAGTCAGCGAGCAAATACAATGAGCAAGTACGAGATGTCACCAGGGCACTGCAGCTGATCTGCCAACCTCGGCGGCCTCACCCTCTGAAGCGTTGCAACACGCATCACAACCAAATTGCAACTAGATTCTCGCACGACAATTCTTCCGCCAGGCTAGTCTCCTGGTAGTGAGTACAAGCGTAGAACGACCTTCGCCCCTCCCCAATGGGGGCGTTCCAAGAGGCCACGCACAGAAACCCGCTATGCACGCACCTGCTGCATAGTGAAGAACTTTCCCGCCGGCACTACCAGGATTGGCTCGCCGTCGGCCTCCTCGGGCACCCAGCCCAGAGCATTGAGGGCATCGACAGCTCCTTGTGCATCGACGAGCACAGCCTTCACTCTAGGGTTTGAAAGCCGCACCTTGCGGAACTTGTCTTCCTTAGGCTGGACAGCGCAGTTGTACACGAGTTTATGAATCATCTCGACCGCCTCGAGAGACTTGACGGCCTGCGGGACAGCGGGCCGCGCTGCATGTCAAGCTTGATTGCAGAGCGTGTGTGCAGCGGCATAAAATAGAACAGATGCAAGAATGTATCGCATATCAAGACACCAAGTTCTTGCATTGGCGATAACAAAAAGACTTGACAGGACAGCAGCGACTGCAACCATTATTTGTTCGACTCAGACCAACCTGCACAGCTGCCTCCACATCGCTTGGCTTAGGGGGAGGCAGCTTTGCAGACACGTAGCCACCGTAGCCCATTTGTTAATCGAAGAGTGACTGTCTGATGCTGCTGCACAACGAGTTCGCACAGCTCCCAGGCCGTGCAGAGCGCTCACAAGTCGCGATTGGTAACAATGAAGATGAAGCAGGTGATCAGAGACCAAAATGACAAACGCAGGCAGATAATTTGAAAATGAGGTGTCTCTGTGAGGTGGAAGGTAGGACGTCGCGTCCTGTATGATCGCGTTTCAAAGATGCCTCAGGATATACATTAGATTGACGTGTTCTGAGCCTAGTTATAACTTATAAGTCTGTGATGGCTGCTGCTGCACGGCAATGTTCCTGAATCCACGCGAACATCACGGCCACATGGGCAACCCCGTCACCAACCAAAACTTAATTCAAGCCAAATGACCTTAGTTGATTTGTATCATATGTTGAAATCCGTCGGAGATGTAGCTTTTGCTAGGTTTCTAGGAAACGTTTCGATGGCCTGACGCAAGCGACTTTCGCATCTTAAGGTTACGTGGCCCATTTGCTCTCTTCCTACGTGGGCCATTTGCTCTCTTCAAGGGGAAAACACGCCATGTTGTGCCCTGAACACATCTTATTGTCAACCCCTTACACGGTACCCTCCCTTCTCGTAGTACAAACACGACAAAGTGGTCCCGAGACGACCCGTACTTTTGGGGTTGGCTAAAAATACCGCCTTGCGCAGTGGAGCTCAGTGGGGCTGCGATACGGACTGCGTGTGCCCTTCCAGAGTTGCGGCCTTGCCGGTCCTCGCCTTTCCTTGAAACTCTTGACATCTTGTTGGGGTAGACGGCCCGTGCGTACAGTTTGGTACCGGATGTCGATGTGTTACATCGTGCGCCACATGTACAGGACAAGGGAGATCGCATAACATGACGCCTTCCCTGGGCAACGCTCACAGCGCAGTGGGGGGCACGCAGGCTGGGGCGAGTGGCCCCGGTAGGGCACACATGCGTCCAGTTTGTCGCGCTGCCGTACGAGCTGCAGGTCAGCTCCCTCATGACAGCAACCTTTATACCTGGTATATGACATGCCTTCAAGATGACCGTGTGCCAGCAGAAAGCAGTCGGGACTGGCACGGCAGACGACATATGTCCTCAGCGAACAGAGCACAGCTTCGCAGCGCACGCCATCCCTCCCCCCTGCCCTGCCCGCGCCTGCCTGCTCAATTCGACTGAAAACTGAAGCGGCAGCGCCTGCCTGCCTATTTGGGCCGAAAACAGAAGCAGCCTGCCTTGCAGCAGCTCTACACCAGTCCATTGCAGTCCAAAACAATTAAGTGGGGAAGACGTCGTATCCACTAGCCAGGCGCCGACCCAAATCCGAATCGACCCAGAGAGGACAGGCTGCTGAAACCAACGAAGATTGCGAAATGCGGCAGCCAGCTGCGGAGGATAGGGTGCCCTGAAAGTATTAACGTGTTGGAAATCTATCTGCAACCGCGTCAGCCGCTGTGATCCCTGTCCTGCCCGGCCAAGGCAATTCTTCTCCTGCCCCTCGGCCGGCTGGATCCCTTCCGCGCAATCGCTGCGCCCCCAACGCCGTCAAGCCTACCCTGACATCACCTCCGCGTACATCACCCGCGGCTCCGCCCTGCAGCCACCCTCTACAACCCGTACGTCCAAGCAACAACGAAACACATATTGAGCTCGTAAAACACAACCCAACATCGCTGCGCCCACCATTCGCCGCAGCCCTCCTGAATTCAACCGGCACAATTGCCAAAGGCAACTTTTGCTCCGAAACCGCGGAGTGCAGTTGGTCATACCGATTCCCCCGGCGAGGTGGCCACGGGGCACGGGTTTCACCACGAGATGGGGCTCCTCTCACCCCAGAACCCGCCCGTGGCGAACTCCCCCGGGCTGCGCAGCGCCAGCCACACCGCAGTGTCGGCGCCATCGGCTGCGCTCTTGTTTCCGGACTGTCGGCAGGGGCACGGCGGAGGGTTGGGGACGGACAGGGAGGGAGAGGAGAGGGCGGGCGCGGGTGATTTTCGTTTCCTGTGCAGAGCGCTTGGGTACCTAACTGGGCACTTGGGAAGGACACTGGATACGGATGAAGGTGAGCGCAGCCATTTGCGTGTAGGTTGCGTCTTCGGAACTAAGTGATATGCGTCCTATGCCAGGCAAAACAACCATACGAGGTGGGTCGATTCGTCAGTGAGGCAGAAAGTGGCTGGTCTCCCGGATCAGCGGCGCGTTGTGGCCTAACACAACAAAACATGGCGGCCCCCAAAACCCCCCATCATCGACAGCGCCCAGTAGCCGCTGGCGCAGCAGGGTACGGCTCGTCCACCTCGCGCTCACCTGGCTCGACATGTCGGTACGGCACCACCTGCGGACGGTGGACGCCAGGGAGGGTACGACGTCAGGTCCCCGCCATCTGTTGCATCTGCTGTTCCCCCCTCCCTTCCCCACACGCAATGGACGTTCCCCTTGGTCAGGCCCTCGTCGTCGTCATAGGTGTCATGCCTGTTGCTTCTGCTGGCAGCACCGGTAGCAGTAGTCTGGGTGAGAACCGGCCTCTGCAAGCGCTCGCACCGCCAGGACCAGCGCACCCACGCAGGCACCCCGCCGGCCTCAGACTCTGTCTTTTGGCGCCCCCCCCAGGCTCACCCTGGGCACATAGCGTTGACCATCACGTTTGACCCTCGGAGCTGCTCCGCCAGCTGGGCCGTCCACAGCGACAGCATCAGCTTGGAGATGCCTGCAGGGAGGGCACGTGGCGTCAGGCGACGTGCGTGGCGCGGAAGGGACGACGAAGATGAGGAGGCGGCAGAGTCGAGGAGGATGAGGAGGCGGCAGAGTCGAGGACGATGAGGAGGCAGCAGAGTCGAGGAAGGTGAGGAGGCGGCAGAGTCGAGGAAGATGAGGAGGCGGCAGAGTCGAGGAAGATGAGGAGGCGGCAGAGTCGAGGAGGATGAGGAGGCGGCAGAGTCGAGGAAGATGAGGAGGCGGCAGAGTCGAGGAGGATGAGGAGGCGGCAGAGTCGAGGAAGGTGAGGAGGCGGCAGAGTCGAGGAAGATGAGGAGGCGGCAGAGTCGAGGAGGATGAGGAGGCGGCAGAGTCGAGGAAGATGAGGAGGCGGCAGAGTCGAGGAAGGTGAGGAGGCGGCAGAGTCGAGGAAGATGAGGAGGCGGCAGAGTCGAGGAAGATGAAAAGGAGGCAGAATCGATGCGGGCGGACGTAAGCCCTTCAAGAGGGGGCGGTGCCGACACGTGCTCACCGTACATGGAGTTGGGCCAGCCCGCCGCGCTGTGGGTGCCCGCCCGGATGCCTGAGACGAACTCCCCGGCCAGCGACGCCAGTTCGTCAGGGGTGGCGGCGCTGGTCAGGCGGCCCAGCAACTGCGGAGACTTCACGATGGACCGCAGGCCAGCTCTAGGCCGACGAGACGGAAGGGCGGGTGGGTGGTGAGTTGGGAGCGAAAATGGGAGCCTTATTATAACGATGTAACGATGGGAAGCGGAAATGGGAGCCTTACGATGGGAAACGGAAGCGGGGGCCTTATCATCAGAAGGCACGCATCAGGAGAGCAAGCCTGGGAGCAACCCGCACATGGGCTTCCAGCCACAAACCCATACCTAACTCGCCCTCGTGGGCGCGGCCCCACCTGGACGACACGTTCACGATCCTCGCCGGCCCCTTGAGCAGCGGCAACAGCTTCTCAGTGAGCGCCCGAGTGCCCAGGAAGTTGACGCCCTGGGGGCACGGCACAGCACGGCATAGCACGGCTCACGCATCAGGCCAACCGGTGGTCAGGTCGGCACACCTGCCTCGTTGCTGCGCTGCCACACCCCGCGCTGCTGCCAGCGAGACCAGCGGGAACCCACCAGCGTCACTTGAGCCTCGTCCGCCCCGAAGGTGCTGCCCTTGTACGCGAAGCCTACGCTGGCCAGCGGGGAGCGGGGTGAGGTGTGGAATGGCAAAGCAGCCGGGCCTGGGCCTGCTGGACCTAAGGCGCCAGCCGCCGTGGGCTGGACCTGGCCGATGTGTTGCGGTCCCAGGACGTACTGCAGCCCCAGCCTGGTTATGCTTTTGAAGTCGCTGCGTAGCCCTCAAAGCACTTCTTGTAACCTCACCGCCAGCCCCGAATTCGTCCTCTTCCTCATTACGCCGTCCGCACTTTTACAGTGGGCGTCACCTCCGGCCCGCCCCCGCCCGTCTGCTCACCCGCGTTGTTAACCAGCACGGTCAGGCCCCCGACCTCGTCTCGGAACCAAGCGACGAAGCGGTCGATGGAGGCGGGGTCGGAGACGTCCAGCTGGTGGAAGAGCACCCGGGCGGTAGGGGCTGCGAGGGGAGAGGGGAGCAAAGGGGGGTGGGATGGCATTAAATAACCGGTAATTCGACATGGGAAGTGTAGCTGGTGCATAGGGGAGGGGTGGCATAAAGACCGGTTACATGACAGAGGTATACTAGCTGACGCATTGTCTTCGGACACATAGTTGTGGGCGCATGCTGGAGCACTTTGTATTGACTACAGATGCAAATGGGGGGTGGACGGCAGGAAGGCGGCGGCGCCAGAGCGGACGTGGGGCTACAGGGAGGGGTTACGTTGGAGGCATCATCTGGGGGCCCGGAGGACCAATACCTCGCCGATTCACTTCGCAAGAGGACTGGGGGGGAGTGGCAGCAGCAAGCGGTAGCAGCAGCAGTAAAGACAGCGTGCCGGAGGTGGGCAGTACTGGCGGCACCAGCAGAAGTAGGCGCAGTAGCTACCAGCATGGCGCACCTGCTGCCTTGATTTTGGCGACAGCCTGCTTGCCCAGCTCCTCTGAGGCGCCGGAAGGGCGGAGGGAGCAGGGAGCAGGGTGCGGGTTGGAGTGGTTGAAGCGGTTGAGGCAGCGGTTGGGCGCTCCGGGTGGCAAGCGGCGGCGGTCCGCGGTGTGTTTTCCTCCCGTGTGTCCTCACACCCGCCCAACCCGCCACCTCCCGCTGCGGCCTCCTCACCGTTCCGTGCTGTAACGACGGTGGTCAGGCCTTGCTGCGGCGCAACGCCAGATCCAGATCCAGATCCAGGGGCGGCGGGGTTTGGGGTACGGCAGTGGGACTGGGTGTAAGCAGTGGGGTCGGGTGATGGAAGGGCGAAGTCGGGCTCCAGGGGCGGGGCGCGGGTGCGCGTCCCTCAACATGCGCTGTCGGCGCCTGCCCCCCTGCTACCATCGACTTGCTTCCGTCACCTGGCTTCCGTCGACTGACTGCTGGCCCGATTTGGAGAACACCGATTTGGAGATGCTCCATTGCTTAATGGGGGCATTTGGCATTTTACTCTATTCCCCTTTCAGGGAGCTGCTCCGCGAGCCAGGGTCGGGTGGGGGTGAGCCTGGGGGTAGGCGCAGGGAGGGCGCTGGCGACACCCCTGGTACCGTTGCCCGCTGCCCCCTTCCCCGCTGCGTCGTCCGTCCTTCCCTACCTCCGCCAGAATGCGCGCAGTCTCAAACCCGATGCCCTTGTTGCTTCCCGTCACAACCGCGACAGTGTTCTCGTCCCACCACTTGTCCGTTGCGAACGCCATCGGAGTCCTGGGCGCGCGGAGACTGGACAGCACGAAGCCCAGTCTGAGAGGTAGGAACAGGGAAATGTTTGGCCCACGCTTCAGCGATTCAGACATCGGATTTCGCTGTTGGACAAGCGCGCTTGCGCTGGCAAAAGCTGGGTCAGCTTGGGCGCGCTCCCCCGTGGCGCAGCACGGCAGGCACGGCCATGCACGCGCGCCAGAAAGGACATGACGTTCGGAACATGGTATAGTCCACAACTGTTTTCACCTGCTAAAGAAGGCTCGCGGCACTACGTTGGCTGCTCCGCGGATTTTACGCAAGCGAGCTACCGGTGTAGTAGGACAGCGAAGGCCCAGCATGAGTATCGCAACCACTACAGCTTTTTTATTATAAGAGGATACAAAAAAACCCGCTATATCTGTGTGCCCGTAGGATCGCGTAAGGATCGGTGCAAAACAACCTTCCGCAGGCTTCCATCGAGTTACGAGCATCGTTGGCACTCGCCGTACCCCCTGGCAACCCTTCGTACTTCACTACCACCTGCACCATTTTGGTGCATGCGTTTTTAGTTGATGCGGCAGCGCCAAGGTGCCGGACGGGCGGGCAGATGCAGGCCTGCGGGCGATACATCCATCTGCGTCCGAAGCGAGGCGACCAGCCATCATTTCAATCATGCCAGGCAATGAGCAATAGGGAGGTCGGTTGTGGGTGTAACAGCGGCGTTCGATGTCATGTGTGCATGTGCGCCTTTGCATATGCAGACGGCTGCAGGCTGCCCCTCCACCCGCCTGGTTGCCTTAGACCGCAGACCGTACCAACGGTCTGTCGTGTGCGTTTGGTTGTTGACGCTGTACACTAGGCAACTCCCCTGTCCCGTCGCTTGAGATGAATGAAGTTCAGGACGCGGGTTATCGGTGTGGCCCTCTTTACAATAAATCCACCAGCGCTTTCGAACGAGTGCCGGCTGCCTCGAGCACATCGCGAGCACCCCCCGCCTCCACCCCAACCCAGCAAAGCGCCCGCCCGCCAGCCGTGGCGCCGTTGCAATGCTTCCGAGCGCTAATTCGACCATGGGCCGACAGTCCAGTTAAGTACGCGTCCTGCGTTCCCCACGGCAGCGTGCGCCACTTTCCATTACCTCCAGCCTGGCTTGCAGCAACGGGTGAGCTCAGCCTTACAGGCTCCGGTACGGCCCTCCTAGTTGCAACCCCCACCACGGTGCTGCCTAACTTGCATGGCAGATCAGCGGCAGCACAAGGGCATCGTGGCGAACTTGACGAGCTCAACTGGGCGCCCAGCGTCCACTGCACACAGCCGTCGCCGTGCTCGAGGTGGGCTACACGACGCGGCTGTGCCTGTCAAGCCCGCCACCATTCACGGGTTTCCTCCCTCTCCCACCATCCATACACGCAGCCCGACCACACGCGGGGCCGCACGCATTGCGCGAAACACCCCGCGCCAAACAGCTAACAGCACACCGCCCCGGTCCATGGGACCTCGCCACGCGCCCGTTGATTACTCTTTACTCCTCGAGCGCAGTAAAAGGAGCGCAAGGCGCGGGCGCCGCCACCCGCAACAATGTTGCTGATGCGAGGCGAACCGGATTTATTTCTCCAGCCCTCAGCCGCCACCCCACCAGCCAGCCCTGCCCAGCACTCGCGAAGTGGCAGCACAAGGCGACAGCTGCCAATCTCCGCCACGATCTATAATTTGGCGTCCTGCTGCCCTTGGCGCTTTTGATGGTGCCTTGTATGCACTTGCAATCGAGCTGCACCCAGCAAAGCGTCCCCAACCCGACGAGCTGCACCCAGCAAGGCTGTTTCCTCAGGGGACGCCGGCGCCAGCCGCTCTTTGTCCGCTCAGCAGCCCCTTTCACGGACGGCACTCCGCCACTGCCGCCAGGCCGCATGGTTGCCGCCATTTGCGGCTGCTGCGGTGGCGCTCTCCATAGCGTGCTGTCAAAAACCAGGGCGCACGACCTGGCTGCTGAATAGCGATAGCGCTGGACCCGGGTGGCACCGATCGACCTGGGGATCAGGGCCAACGGATTCGATCAGGCTTCACCCTCGCCCCAGCCCCGCCATTCCGCACAACCGTGCCCAAGATACGCTTGGCGGTAAGCTATCCCACCGCCGCAGCCACTGGCGCCGCTGCATCTAGGGCCCCGTCCAGAGGGCGTGAGCACCGAACAGCAGGAACATGACGCCGCCGAAGATCTGCAGTTGCGTCGGGAGAGGGTTCCAGGGCGGCGGCGCCGATAAGCAGCAGGAGCAGGGCCAAAGTGGGAGGTTACGGGAGGTTAATGTAGCACCCGCCTGCCGCTACCCCCTCCTGTGTCCGGGGTGCAGCCCTCTTGCACATGCTTCCATTGCACAGTGAAGTACTCGCGTGCTGGCAGGTGACGCCCACGGCGCCAATCATCGACCGCAGAAATGCTAACCGCCGGCACCTGTCCTCTCCTAGTTCCATCGACCACACCACGCCAGACACAACTGCTTCGCTTCCTTGTCCATTAGCGGAGCGCAGGATCCTGAAATCTTGCCTATAGGTGAACTTTGACTTTGACAACCACCTTAACCAGTTTGACCGCTGTCGCACTAGTTTTAACCGCTTCTCCACCCGTACATTATAACTCACCGCCACGGACTTCTCGTTGATGTGCGTTGCCAAGTGGCGACCACCAATCACGGCGGCGCCGGTGCATACGGCGTGGCCAAAGATGCCGCCGATGGTGACGCCCACAACATCCTCGGACGCCGCGAGACTACGATCATCACAAGGCGGCGTGGGTGCACAGATGGGAGACCCATTCCATGAAAGCGTGATCTCTTATGAAGTTAGGGTGCGGTTTGGGATGGGCAACAGCTATGCGTCTGGCTTGCGGCAATCCGATCATGTTCTGTGTTTGGCGCACACACCCCATCAAGTGCCCGGGCCCCATCGATCGATCAAAGGCTACCTTGGCGATACCATAGGTACACCAACCGCTGCTCCCGGCGTGCTTACCCGATCGTGGCTATTTGGCTGCGGTCGCCCCACTCGGCCAAGAAGGTAAGCGTGAACGACTTCAGGAAAATCTGGGAGAAGATCATTCCGAGTAGAGTGACCATGATGTTGGTCTTCCGCTTGTCCAAGTCCTTCATATCCTTGCCCGTGCTCTTGTTCTTGTTTAAATCGCTAAGCTCGTGCTCCACCTGCTCAAGCTCCGACTCCTCATTCTGCAGCATGCCACTGTCCGTCAGTGCATGCCTTGAACGGTCCGGGACCGGGACTCTCCCATGCCAGTTCGCACCTCGTCTTTCTTGAAGAAAACGTCGTAAAGCGTTTTCAACCCGAAAAAGAAGAAGAGAGCCACTGCAGCGTAGTGCGTATACACCTTGGAAATCTGTTGGGTAGGGACTTGTGAGGGACACGGTCTGATTGGCGCCACCCAGCAACAGTACGCACCAGGTTGGGCGCGGCCCAGCCCAGAGCTGCCGACAGGACGGTCATTGCCGCCAAAGCACCTATGGCGCCAGCAAACACCTGCACGGTGATCGCGGGGGATTGCCTTTTGGCACTTGGGCCTTAGGGCTGGCCGGAGCAGCTTCTCGCTCACCGTCAATCTGGGGTTGCGCATCGCCATTACGGCTGCAATGAAGAACGTTTTGTCACCAATCTCAGATGCCAGGATAACGCCAAATGATTTGGCAAGCCCGATAAGGAACCGATTGTGCAGCATCGGCGCAATGGCCGCGCTTAAGGAAGCCATTGTGGTGTGATCAGCTCTAGTCTCCTAGGCTGCTTGCAGTCGGCAACTGTAATGAACTTACCCCTCTGAAATTTGACATTACAACATGTGCATGGAGTGCAGTACAGCACTTCCTGCCGGTCTACCCCCCCACGATCGTTGTCTTCAGGATAATCCTTGCAACAGATCAGGGAATACAATAAGTATTCTGCCCGTTGAAGTGGCGTCCGCGCGTGATGCCCACGGCTCTGACATCCTCTCAAAGTCAGTCACCGCTGCCCTTACTTTCAGTATAATACTTGGGCATTGGAATCATAGCGAAATCGTTGCAGCGGCGTGCAAATGGCTGGCTGGTTCATTAGTCGCCTTGCGTCGGGGCTGAGCGCCGCGACGAAAGACGCCGTGCTGCCGCTGGCCCGCCAGGCATCCTCCGAACCAGTGGCTACGTCCCTGATTCCCGCGGCCGCGCATGCGTGGCGGCGGTGGTCAGCCCCTGAACACGGTGCGTGCTGTCGCCTCACCGCCAGCCCTTCACCCAGCCACCAGGAAATGGCTGGGACCCCAGCCCTTTACGTGTGAATGCGGACGCCCCTCTCATTGTGCTGTCGATACCTTATTGAGGTGTCACCTGGCCTTCACATTGCGTGCTCCCCATTGCCCACTCCTCCCCTCCGAACGGGGTCAACCCCCAGCATCATACCCATCGCAAGATCAAGGCCCCCCTATCTTGTTGACAAATCCTCATGCCGATCAAGCGATCATGGCATGTTGCGGCAATCACGAATCTCCCGCCCTCGCGCTTGCACCCCATGGGCCGCCCATGCGCCATGACCCCGGCTGCGCCTTCCCTGCCCTTAGGCATCGACCGGGCCAGGCCGATTGCCGCCATGTCCACCTCAGCAGCCTCGGCCACCGGTCCAGCGCGCAGCGGCAGGGAAGCGGCAGAGGCCGATGCTGGTCCTGCGGCGACGGCCCCAACTGTCGGCGGCGACGACGCTGCGGCGACAGCGGGCACGGTCACAGCCAGCGCGGCAGAAGGCGCCGGCAGCAGCAGCAGCGGCAGCGATGAGGCACCGCCACCGCCGCCACCTCTACCCGATCCAAAGCCAGAGCTGGTAGAAAAGGTCCGTATTGGTCCGCATCACATGCAGCACTGCGCGGCCGCCGTGTGTGGGGGCCTGAGAGCCGTAGAAGCGAGGGAGCAGGGCCCGGGGGGCTGTCGCTGCGCCGTTGGCCGTTCCCTGTATGCTGGTGATGGAAAGGCCCGGTGTAGTTCCGTCTTTGTGTTTATGCGCCTGCTGTCTTCGCTCTGCTCCGCAGCACCGGCTGCCTTGCTCCCGGCGGCCCCCTTACCGGCGCTGCTGCTGCTGCTGCCGCTGCTGCTGCGGTTCCGGCTGTACCCTTTCTGATCATCCTGCCTGCTAGCTGTTACCGCGGCGCTAGGAGCCGCAGTCCCGCTCACAATCCAGATCCGAATCCACTACGCTATGTATACCTGACGCGACGCCAGGTCCAGATCCGAATCTCACTACGCTATGAATACCTGACGGCGTCGCCCTGGCGGCCTCCTCGCGGCCCCCGCCTTCCTCGCTGCAGTTCCTGTCGCTACACATGTTGGGCGGGGATCAGCGCCGGCGAGTGGAGCGCCAGGGAGTGCGGCAGGACTTCCAGCGCCACCCCGCTGACACCGGGTCGCCGCAGGTCATGGGTAGGTGGACGGAGGGAGGTGTAAAATAGATACGTCCGCGACTCCACGGGACGGGAAGAGATGATCGGCGAGTACACGGAAGAGCTGTGGAATCGTAAGAAAACGATGACGTGGACTGGTAGGAAAACATTTGTGCAACGAAGGCGACTAAGTGGTGAACGGACGGACGGGGGGAGTGGAGGGAAGGTTGGGAGTTGTGGTAGGCCCCTTGCCGGCAGCGCCTCGCGTTTTGCCATTCCATTTGAGGAACCAGTCCCAGGCCCCTCCCTGCAGTCGCCCTCGGATCCATCGCCAGCCAACACTGCTTCCGCGAGCCCTCCCTGGTGTGCCACACCTCGTGAGCTGCGCGCCCATCGGGCCCCTCCCTGGCCCCCTCCCTGCAGTCGCTCTGTGGACGCACCGTGTGCGGGAGCTGGTACGGCATTTCGACTCCAACCGCAAGCAGCTGCCGGCGATGAGGTGGGTGGATTGGGGTCACGTCGGTGGCCCCTTGCAGCCGGGCCTGAATATGAGCACAGTAGTAGTAGGCGGAGGAAGAGGTTACGGCACACAAGTGTTTCTCCAGTCGCACTTATGTGCCCGTTCCCATGGTCCCGCTCCGTGCCCCCGCCCCACATCCACCGCCGCGCAGGCAGCTGGAGATCATGGTCAACCAGCGTCGCCGCATGCTCATATGGCTCCGCCGCTCGGACTTCGAATCGTACTCGTACACGATAGCCAAGCTGGGGCTGCGGGACATCTACACGCCAACGGTAGGGCGGACGGGGGGGTGTCGGGTATGGCGCGGGATGGCGGATATGGGGCGGGTGAGGGCCGCCGGTAGACAAGCGGAGAGTGGCCATTGTGTGCACGGCATTCCGTGGCGCCTACATGTCCCGCGGCGCGATGCGGCGTAGAGTTGCGTGGGCCTGTCTAGGATGTGAAGTGGATCACGTCCAGGTGCCTGACGCGAGCGGCCCATGCACATGATCGAGGATGGATTGCACCATTGCTCCGTCAGCGGCTACTCCGACATGTGTGAAGCGTGACGCATCTGACGTCAGTTTGTACGATGCCAAAAAAATGGACAGGGGATCGCGGACCGCTACCGTGAGGGCCTCCGACCCACCGACCCGGTGACGGACGACGCAGTCAATCGCTGGCGTTTCAACTTCCACACCAAGTACCGCCAGGTCAGTTTGCGGTTGCGGTTGGGTGGTTGGCAGTATACGGAGAAAAGGGTGGTCGTCCCCACTCACTGTCTCAGGCCCAAGGCCACTTCGTCTTCGCGGCTCCTGACACCATCATGTTCCCCTGACTCTCGACCACCGCCCGCAGCGCAAGACCAGCCTCTGGAACCGGCTGCGGCCCAAGTTGGTGGCGGAGGACCCCTCCCTGGAGGCAGTGGACGCGGCGGTGGCGGCGGAGAGCAAGCAGCGGCGGCAGCAGCAACGGGCCCTGCCTCCCAGCAGCGACCAAAGGGGAGGGGGTTGGGGAACTTGGGATCCGGTGAAAAGGAGGGCGCAGCAGCAATAGGAAGGACGCGGCGTCAGTGAGGCCAGGGAGGGGCCATGAGGGAAGGGCGGAGGCGGGAGGAGGCAAATTTGACCCCATTAGCAAGGTGGCGGTAGGTGTACGGGGGGCGGAGGACGGCAGACGAGACGTCTGGTGGGGTGGCGCCGTTGCTTGGGCCTCGACTCGCAGGGACGTGCGTCCGTCTAGAATGCCCGCGACCGATGCTCATAGCAAGAGCGGACGCCTTCAAGAGGGGCTGTGCGATGCGAGCCAGAGGTCATGATTCCTTGAAGCGGCGCGAGACGATACCAGAAAATAAAAACCAGCAAATGAAGCAGCACTATGAAGCTTTGACAGTTACATTTAGTAGCAGTCCGCCGCTTCAGGGCTAATGCCCTCCCGAGCCGAGAGGTCCAGAACAGCGCAGGGCCATTGGGAAGCGAGCTTCTTGGGCCCTTACCCTGCCTTTTAGGGCGACGGCGTACCCAGTGCGATTCCGTGACTGGCGCAAAAGCCTTACTGTATAACCGATGGCCGGCGCCTCGTCAGCTTATCGTGATTGAAGAGGGCGGTGATCTACAGCCTGTCGTGGTCGGACATGTTGTGGAGGAGCTTCTCTGTTGACTCCTGTAGGCGCTAACACTTGGCCTTTCACATTTTGACCAATGCACAGGACCACCAAATCTGTTACATGACCACATCTGGACTTGCTGTGCCCACAACACCTTGCGCCAACGGCCTGCCCTGAATGGCGTGCCTGAAGGCTTATCTTTGGTGCTCGTTACCATTGATGCAAGATTACCGCGAAGCAACCCGCCCATGGTTTACCGCCGCCTTCTGGACGGTACTGGAATAGGTTAAAAAAGACGCGTACAACCGCCATTTCTGTTACAAGCATGGCCATTTTCAGGTCCTGTTTATAAATTGCTGCTAGATTCAAACCCTCTACCGATGATTCTAAACATGTTTTTGGGAGCCCACAGTAAGATCCTGGCGAGTGTGGCGGGAAATGTGGAGGCGCTTGTCCATCCGTGAGACAGTGTGAGGTGCCTTCTGAGCCGGGGTTTTTTTTTGGCGTTGTTCTCCCGTGCGGATTTGTGCGCACAGTTGTTTCTGTTGTCTGTGGCCGTTTTGGCGGGTCTGCCTGGGACGCCGTCTGCCCCGTTCGGCGTTTTCCCCATCCTCGTGGCCTTGGTTTGTCGGGACTGCCCGTGGTGCTGAATGTTGGGACTGCCCGTCGTTCCCTTTGCCGGCTGGTTATTCGGGTGTGGCGTTTGCTCGCGGGTGGGAGGTGCCCGGGCCAGGTTCTCAGACCTCAGCCCCATACGATGCAAGCCCATCACCTTCCCTACCAAACCGCCGTACCAAACATGCTCGTTTACGGTATACCGGACGCGTGCGTTACCTCAGCTGGCGCATAGGACGCAAGAGGACAGGGGACAAGAGCGTCCTGGTTTTAGGGTTTCAGGAGCTTAGGGCTTAGGGACTTTTTTCCAGTTTATTTTCAGCTTTACATGCGTGCTTGCTTGTTCGATTCGCTTTTTGGTAGTTTTGTCTGTGTGTTTACTCCACGCACGCAGTCCGCGTTGATTCTACTGTGGTGGGGGTGGCGGAGGCGGCCGCTGTTGAGGCGCCGGGCGGCACGGCAGTACGGGGGCGCTGCAGGTGTTGGTGGGCGCTGTTCGGCAAGCTGACTCTAGTTGGCCCTGCGGGGGAGGCGGCATGCGGCGTGTCGATTGATGCTCAGTGTTTGCGAAAGCAGAGCCGCCAAAACAGTTTCGCCGCAGGTTTTGCCCTCTACACCTTTTGTCGCAGCAGGTTTGAGTGCGAAGCAGAGCAATTCGTAAGGAGCGTTGGGCTAACAGCCAAGGGCCGAGATAGCTATTCCAGAAGTGTCATGCGGATCATTTCGGTTTAGAGGTCCTCTAATGTGAGATCCTTAGGGCAAAACTGGACGAAGAGCTCTAGCGTCCCGAAAAAAATGCTCATGCTCCCTGTTGCGGCCATACGATAACCTGCTGCAACCGGCTTGCAGGTCAGTTGAAGGTGACAACTCATCTAAACATCAAGCAAAATTCGGAGCCCGAGTGCACTAAGTATGGCATGCCGACCGCGACTATCGCGCACGGCTGGCGTGCCCGATATCGGAACGCCATCCAGGCCTCACTGAAAAGGGTGGGCGATAAAATTTGTTTAAGAATATGTCAAGGGTGAGGGAAAGGTGTCGGACAGAAGAAACGGAAGGCAACGAAAAAGACAGTGACGTCCAAGGCACCTGTGGAGGTTATTCCAAGCGCCAAATTCACCAATTTGTTAAATTACACAAAGAAGTGGAATGAGCGCTTGTGCACGCATGGCAGAATGGGAGTGGTTTATTTGGGCTGCAGCAGGACACATTTTTCTGAAAAGGACTTTGCACTCGCCTATGAATGCCCGTAGTTAGATAGCACACACCAATATGTATAGAACCCTATGCTTCGGTTGTAATGGGGATATGTTCTGGAGTTTCTAGTAACTCGATTCGGAGGTGTGGGGATCGTACTTACGCGTGTGCCAAGCTGCCAAGGAACTAGAGTTGAATGTAGGCGTGTGCCAAGGAACTAGAGTGGAACGTAGGCGTGTGCCAAGGAACTAGAGTCGAATGTAGGCGTGTGCCAAGGAACTAGAGTCGAATGTGGGCGTGTGCCAAGGGACTGGAGTTGAAAAATTCCACAGGTTACTTGTCTGCAACGATGTTTAAATGTTGTATCGCTAGTAGATCCTTAGTTTGTCTGCATCGATGTTAAATATTGTATCGCTGATAGACCAATGTCGTAGCACAGCACAACATGCATTTTTCAGCAGAGCCACCTTGATCTGTTAGTCCCGAGTTCTTTTCGGGATGTCTGGCATTTAGAATTAGCAAGAATTTGGATAAGCCTTGAAGCAGGCCTACGCAAAGGGTGCAGACGAATTTCATAAATCACGCCGACACCACATCCTGACCGCTTCAACCAAACGCATGTTACCTAGAAAGCATTACTCTCCAGTCATATGCTCTAATAAAGGGCAAGCCCCAATCACGGCCCCGTTCATGATATCGTTTTCAAGCGTTATGAGGCGGCTATGGGGCGGCGGCTCACCGTGCCTTACACATCAAAATGATCCGCGTAAGGCTATAGCGTTTTGAAAATGTTACTACATGGCACAGGACCTAAGGTAAGGGCGAATCTAGGATAAGACGAGGTAGGGGCCCATGTCCGCCGTGACCTCACGCACCAGCTAGCAGCCATATGAGAGCCGGCGGGGCTGAGCCCACCCAGCAGACGCCCCCAAGTAAGGCGGCCTCCGACGACGGGGCTCGCGCGTTGGTTGTGCAAAGGAGGCGGGTCGATCGTCCGGAAGGAATTTTGGAACCGGGGATAACGAAGCGAACGAAGCCCGACTAATGCTAGCAGCTGACCGACATAGCATGTTATAACAGTGCTTGCATCCTTCTTGACTATGCGTAGTCCTTAGCCAAGGGTTCGCACGGCTACATACGGGCTACGGGGCAGTTTTTCGCCTTGTTCTTTCGTTGTGGCTACTAATGAGTTCTTCGAGGGTAATCTGCTGAGCCGGTTTGCTTGGGGACACAGCGGACTCGGGACCCTAAACCAGATGATGGACCCTATGTAAGCCGGTTCAGGGACAGTCCGTGTAAGGAACCCCGCTGATAAACCTGTTCAGGGACGGTGTAGGAATCCTAAATAAAGCGGCCAAGGTGCGGTAGGTTTAGACGATCCGAACGATTCGCATCCTTTGCGCAGCTACAGGTACTGTACATACCGGCGTTACTGACGACCTCATGTCCGACCACACAAAGAACGAATGCACGAATGCATTGATATACACATAAGTATCCATGTGCAATGGGATTTTCATGACTGGATAGATGTGCTTGGGACGGCCTGGGATGGTGACCTCTGCGTGCTGAAAACCAACCGTGACAGCGAGCAGCTGCCGGCGTGTCCACCCTTATTGCCTCCAGTTTTGTTCTCAAGCAACACTTTACAAGCTCTTCATGCCCAGACGGAGGACGAGTCACCTTCTCACATCCTACTGTACGGCCATACTTGTACTGGCCGTAACACAGTCAACGTTCTGGACAGTATAAAAGCAGGGAGCAAGGACAGTATTCCTCTTATTACAAAATGAACTCGCATCTTCCAGCGCCTCGGACGAAACCTAAAGGGGCCTCGAGGTCTTCCATTCATTCATTTCTGCCTTCGGTAACCGACATCAGCAGGAGCGGACCCCCCAAGCCCGGCTACAGGACCTTCATATCCACAGAGGAGGCGTCTATCATAAGGTAAGTTGAGTCTGATCGACGCTATCTTTACTGGGTACCGAGCGATATCCTCATGCATCCGCCGGACCGACCAGCGCTAGACTGCGCTACGCTGCACTGCGTCCATGGTCACGTATGCTAGAATTGCGTTTATGCTTTTTTGCTTCTGCATTTGCGCTCAAGCTGAGGTGACCTCGTGTTGTGCAGCGGCATGCGCGTAACTGTACCGCTGGCGACTCCGCTTTCGCAAAAGCTGACTTTTATGCTGACTTCACACCTGCAAATTCCGTTCAGGGTGAATCGCGATACCAGGGCTCGACGCCTTCTCGTCTATTTCTGCCTTCCAAGACCGACCTCAGTACAGTCACCCAGCAGTCAGTAACCGACCACCAAAACCCGGCTGCAGGCGTCTTGATTTGCAAGGCGTTTCCTTTATCAAGGTGGGTTCTAGAGTTCAGCCTGGTTGACGCTATAGATCACTCGCCAGTAAACCGATATGGTCCTGATACACCGGACGAGCTGTCTCAGCGCTTGACTGCGCTGCGCTGCACTGCCTTCATGTTCATGCATTTATGCGGTTTGGCCTGGCTCTGCTTTGGTGATATGACCTAATCTTTTCATGGAACTAACGGCATGCGCGGATCTTTACGGCTACTCTGCTTTCGCAAATATGATAAAAGCTGACTTTTATGCGGACTTCACCCGCCGACACCTGCTGATACCAGGGCTCGACGCCTTCTCGTCTATTTCTGCCTTCCAAGACCGACCTCAGTACAGTAACCGACCACCAAGAAAAATCCGGCTGCAGGCGTCTTGATTTGCAAGGCGTTTCCTTTATCAAGCAAGGTGAGTTCTAGAGTTCAGTCTGTTCGACTCGCTCGCAAGTAAACCGATAGGGTCCCGAATCACCGGACGAGCTGCACTGCACTGCCTTCATGTTCATGCATTTATGCGGTTTGGCCTCTGCTTTGATGTATGATGTGACCTAATCCTTTTGTGGAACGGCATGTGCGCATCTTTACGGCGACCCTGCTGCTTGCTTTCGCAAAAGCTGACGGTGCTTCTGCAAATCCCTTTCATGATCATTCAGGCTAAATCGCGATACCATTGCCATCGAAATGGCGTTTTCATCAATCGCTCGTGCTGCCCCGTCCGTGCGTTATGAAGTGAACCGGCGACCCAATCATGGGCGTCTTCACCACCGACGGCGGGACCGTCGGGAAGTCATCACCTTCACCGACGGAGCCACTATACATCTCCGCCAAGCGCGCCACCGCCGTCATTCCCTGCTCCTCGCGCTCCTGCTGGCGCCATCGCTTACACGCACCGAGGGAGCCATCACGTCCAACAAGTAAGGTAGGTCAGGTTGGGGACATACTGCTCGCAACCGACATGCGTGCGTGCACGCCTGCCGTGGAGAATCGATCGGGTGCGTGGGGCACGGTATCTGCTGCACTGCTCAGCCAGTACTTCAGCCAGCCAGCCAGCCAACCCTCCAGCAGCGTCAGCCGCCCGTCAGCAAGCCGCGCAGCGTTCAGCAGCCAACTTTCTTGCAGCAGTACGTAGTCCAGCCTTCGGTGCATCGGATGCCTTGCTCCGCCCTTGCTTCGTTCGTCCCGGCGTTCCCTACCTGTGTGTGCCAAGCCCCATACGTACACGTCACCGCTGTGCACCGTGCACTAACTACTGTTACATGCCCCCACTTCCTACGCCCCCGCGCCAATTTTGCCACCCGACATCGCTCGCCCGAGCTCTCCTGCTCTCCGTTCGTCGCTCGCTCGAGACCTACGTACGTGCAACTACTGCGCCCCGCCGGAGCTCCCACCTGCTGGTGGCCATCTAAAGGTGAGGTACGTAGGTGCGGGTCCTGGGGGGGGGTTGCGGGGGGTGAGGTAGGGAGGTGCACGAAGTTGACAGCGTCACTTGTTCAAGCATGCGGGATTGAATAGAGTGTCTTTCATACGCTGCTGGTGATGCGGCAGCGGCGAGAAGCTAGCGCCGTTGCTGCCGCTGCGAGCGGCGGCAACTCAATCGAGCTCGACCGCAACGACGTTATTGGGCAGGCAGAATGTAAGGTAAGGTTGTGGCTGGCCAGCGACAAGTAAGGTCAGGTTGGGGACAGACATATTGCTTGCAACCTAACCGACGTGCACGCCTGCCGTGGAAAACCGATCGGGTGCGTGGGGCAAGGTATCTGCTGCACTGCTCAGCCAGTACTTCAGCCTGCAGCCAGCCAACCCTCCAGCAGCGCCAGCCGCCCGTCAGCAAGCCGCGCAGCGTTCAGCAGCCAGCTTTCTTGCAGCAGTACGTAGTCCAGCCTTCGGTGCAGCAGATGCCTTGCTCCGCCCTTACTTCGTTCGTCCCGGCGTTCCCTACCTGTGTGTGTGTGCAAAGCCCCATACGTACACGTCACCGCTGTGCACCGTGCACTAACTACTGTTACATGCCCCCACTTCCTACCCCCCCGCTCCAATTTTGCCACCCGACATCGCTCGCCCGAGCTCTCCTGCTCTCCGTTCGTCGCTCGCTCGAGACCTACGTACGTGCAACTACTGCGCCCCGCCGGAGCTCCCACCTGCTGGTGGCCATCTAAAGGTGAGGTACGTAGGTGCGGGTCCTGGGGGGGGTTGCGGGGGGTGAGGTAGGGAGGTGCACGAAGTTGACAGCGTAAATAACGGTAGGGGGGTCACTTGTTCAAGCATGCGGGATTGAATACAAGCAATGCTGGCGCGTAATGAACGCAATTCAACTAACGCAGTCCTCATCAATGGTGTCCCGCAGATACGCCAACCACGGATGGACGAGCTTCTTTGGCCATCGCCAAGTCCTTTATCTCAAGGTAGTGTGCTTCCTCAGGTATGGATGGATGGGCTTCGGAGGTTATGTACGGCATGTGCAGGGATCGGGAGGGGGGTCACGGACATTATTATAATGCGCGGGCTGTGGTGATTGCCATGTGACGGGGGGGAGGGTCTCAGACACTATGCGCGGGCTGTGGCTCAGGCCATGTGACGGGGGGGAGGGTCTCGGACACTATGCGCGGGCTGTGGCTCAGGCCATGTGACGGGGGGAGGGTCTCGGACACTATGCGCGGGCTGTGGCTCAGGCCATGTGACGGGGAGAGGGTCTCGGACACTATGCGCGGGCTGTGGCTCAGGCCATGTGACGGGGGGAGGGTCTCGGATGGACACTATGCGCGGGCTGTGGCTCAGGCCATGTGACGGGGGGAGGGTCTCGGACACTATGCGCGGGCTGTGGCTCAGGCCATGTGACGGGGGGAGGGTCTCGGACACTATGCGCGGGCTGTGGCTCAGGCCATGTGACGGGGGGAGGGTCTCGGATGGACACTATGCGCGGGCTGTGGCTCAGGCCATGTGACGGGGGGAGGGTCTCGGACACTATGCGCGGGCTGTGGCTCAGGCCATGTGACGGGGGGAGGGTCTCGGACACTATGCGCGGGCTGTGGCTCAGGCCATGTGACGGGGGGAGGGTCTCGGACACTATGCGCGGGCTGTGGCTCAGGCCATGTGACGGGGGGAGGGTCTCGGATGGACACTTTGCGCGGGCTGTGGCTCAGGCCATGTGACGGGGGAGGGTCTCGGGCACTATGCGCGGGCTGTGGCTCAGGCCATGTGACGGGGGGAGGGTCTCAGACACTATGCGCGGGCTGTGGCTCAGGCCATGTGACAGGGGGAGGGTCTCGGATGGACACTTTGCGCGGGCTGTGGCTCAGGCCATGTGATGGGGGGGAGGGTCTCGGACACTTTGCGCGGGCTGTGGCTCAGGCCATGTGACAGGGGGAGGGTCTCGGACACTATGCGCGGGCTGTGGCTCAGGCCATGTGACGGGGGGAGGGTCTCGGGCACTATGCGCGGGCTGTGGCTCAGGCCATGTGATGGGGGGGGAGGGTCTCGGATGGATACTATGCGCGGGCTGTGGC
>BDSL01000214.1:0-55777 GCA_003116995.1 Yamagishiella unicocca | reverse complement strand
TCCGACACCATCGCTCACCCCCTCCCGCCTCCGCTCCTCCCTCCCTGGTCCCAGGTGCGCCTCATCCTGCACCGCAACTGGCTCGCCTGCGCCGCCCACACCCCGCACTACCGCGTGTTTGGCCTGGAGCTGCCTCTGCGCTGCATCGACGGCGACTGGCTGCTGGTGGCGCTGCGTGTGGCTCCCTTCGTGCTGGTGTGCCTGGTGGACACGCAGATCTTCTACCAGCTGGTGCTCATGGTATGGGGCCTGGTGCACGGCCTGGTGTCGCTGAACCTGGGCGTCGCGGGCTCATGGGAGGGGCTGAGGGCCGAGTTCCACAGGGCGCCGTGGTGGGCGCGGTGCATGAGCGACACCGCAAACAAGGCGGCGAGGCGGCCGCCGCGGCGGCGCAGCGGCGGCGGGAGGCGGGAGGCGGTGGCGACGGGCTTCTCGGCCGCCTCCGCAGCCGATGGAGTCTGGTCGGAGGACGAGGGCCGCGACTACGGCAGCGTGTTCGACCCCGACATGCCGTACGGGTCCCGCTCGTCCAGCAGCCTCAGCAGCTTGGACAGGACGGTCGCTCGGCGAAGGGCAGGGCTGCTCGCTCAGCGGCGCCTCCAACTCCCCACACCACCATTCGCGGCGCAGCCGGGTGCTGGGCCTCCCTGCCTCAGCCATCGCTGCCGACTCGCCACGGCCAGCTCAAGCCCTCGGCAGCAGCTGACGGCGACAACACTGAGTTGCCCTCCGCGCCCGGCTTGAAGGGCAAGGGCAGGCGGAAAGGGCGCTCGTGCCGGGCGCGACGCCGCGGCCGCCGCCGAGTTGGTAGCGATGCTGTCGGGGCAGGGCGACGAGCAGCTGGCGCAGTGGATGGCCTTCGCGGCTGCCTGGGATGCAGTGATCGACGACCTCCGCTGCTGCGACCTCATCAGCGACCGCGAGAGGTCCAACCTCACCTTCACCCACCTGCCCGCTGCCGCCACCGCCATGGCCGTCGCCGCAGCCACCCCAGCCACCCCCGACTCGGCGTCCGTCAGCAGCGACAGCGCTGATGGCAGCTCTCTCTCTGGTGGCGCCTCCGCCTCCGCCCGCCCGCTGCGCCCCATTCTGCTGCCCGCCTTCTTCTACGCGGGTGAGGTGCAGCGGGTGGTGGACACCGGCTCCGCCAGCCCCGCGCAGCAGCTGGTGCTGGGCGAGCTGCGCGCCATGTTGGTGTGGCTGGCTTGCCAGCTGCGGCTGGTGGACGGGGACCAGGCGGCGGCGCTGCTGGCGGCAACTTGCTGCCCCGCCGCACTGGACGTGGCCCACGCGCGCAGCCGAGAGCAGGGTCTCACGGCCCTGCGCTGCCTGCTGGCGGCGCTGGTGGCGCTGCAGGAGCCGCTGCCGCCGGCGGGCAGCGACGGGGCCGGTGAGGCGCTGCTGCTGCGGCAGTCACTTCACTCCGAGGTGGCGACTGCACTGGAGGGGGTGCTGACGGCGGTGGAGGTGGAGGCGCGCGCTGTGGTTAAGGCCAAGCTGGGCGTCTCCAAGGGCAAGAGGGGCAGCCCCGCAACCCCACCGCAGCAGGACCAGGACTCCGATCAGGCGGCACAGGACCCGCAGGCGGCTGCGCTGGCGCTGATGGATGTGGTGGCAGCGGTGCGGTCGAGCTTGCTGGCGCGGCCCGAGCGGCTGGCGGCTGCGCTGGCGCTGCTGCACCCGGAGACCCGCGGCCGCGGCGAGATGCCGCCCGCCTTGCCCTCCGCCTCCCCCTCTCCCTCCATGGCTGTGGACCTGCCCCTCCTGGGCCGGGTGCTGTCCACGGCTGACAAGGTGCTCAACCTCAGCAGCGCCGCCGCGCAGCCCACGGGCGCTGAGGCCCGCCGCATCCTGGGCTTCTTCGTTACCTCGCTCGCCAACCGCCAGATGGCCAAGCCGTCTCCAGTGGCTACCATGAGCTCCTGGACGGTGTTGACCCCTCTGTACGCTGAGGACGTATTGTTTCCGCTGGAGGCGCACACGGCGGCGGAGGCGCTGGGCCTGGCGCCGCCACCCGCTGCCGCCAAGTCCAACCCCGCCGCCTGCCTGCCCGACTTGCTGACCGAGACCGAGGAGCGCGTGTCCCTCATGGCCTACATCCGCTCCATGTTCCCCAAGGACTGGGACAACTTAAAGGAGCGACTGGGCGCCAGCCTGGGCGGTGTGGACCTGCGTGCCGCCACCGAGGCTGACTTCGCGGAGGGAGGCCCGCTGGCGGAGCACGCGCTCGCGCTGCAGCTGTGGGCGTCGTACCGCGGCCAGCTGCTGGCGCGCACCGTCCGCGGCATGGCGGCGTACGGCAGGGCGCTGCGTGTGCTGGCGGCGCTTGAGAGCCCCCGCCTGGCGGGCGTGAGTCGGCGCGAGCACGCGGCGGAGGTGGAGGACGTGGTGGGAGCCAAGTTCACCCACGTGGTGGCGAGCCAGCTGTACGGCCAGAACCGGCGCTCGTCCAACCTGCGCGACAGGTGGCTGGCGGAGAGCACGGACGTGCTGCTGGAGTCGTTCTCGCACCTGCGGGTGTCGTACCTGGACGTGGTGCCTGTCAGTGCGCCGGCGAGGGCAGCGAGCGCCGCCGCCGCAGCCTCTGCGCCGCCAGCGTGCCATCAGTACGCGGTGCTCATCCGCGGGCGGCGTCCGGGCAGCGAGGCGCGCAGGGAGGGGCTGGTGTCGCAGGTCAGCGCCACGGCTGCGGCGGCGGCGGTGGCGGTGGCGAGCGCCCGCGCTGCTGCCGGCGGCGGCCGCACCGAGGAACTCTACCGCGTGAGGCTGCCGTACAACCGGTACAGCAAGCGCGGCGTCATCCTTGGCGAGGGCAAGCCGGAGAACCAGAACCACGCCGTCATCTTCTGCTTTGGCGAGGCGCTGCAAACCATTGACATGAACCAGGACAACGCGCTGGCGGAGGCGCTCAAGATGCGGAACCTGCTGGCGGAGCTACAGCCGGAGAGGGATACGCGGGCGGCCAGGAAGGCGGCGGCGGCGTTGCAGGCGGCTCTTGGGGCCTCCCACGCCTCGGCCGGCAGCGCTCCCGCCGCCGTCACCACGATCCCCATGCGCCGGAGCCGCGAGGCGGGTGCCGCAGCCACTGAGGCCGCAGCCGCCTCCGCCTCCCTACCGCTGGCGTCCGAGTTCAAGCACCTGCTGTGCGAGCTGCGCGGCGCTGAGCGGCCCGTTGCGGTTGTGGGCTTCCGGGAGTGGGTGTTCAGCGACAAGGCCGGCGCATTGGGCAGCTTCGCGGCCAGCAGCGAGTTCGCGTTCTCCACCATGGTGCAGCGGACCATGGCCTACCCCGCCAACGTGAGACTGCACTACGGCCACCCGGACGCCTTCAACAAGCTGTTCGTCATGACCAGGGTGAGTGGCGGCGGGATGGAGCGGGGGCAGACCAGGGAAGCAATCAGTGGCTGGGACGAAACGTCGCAAGCCTCGGATAATGGACCTACCGCGCCCACCGTAAAACCCTACCTAAGGCTCTCTGTCTCGCGTCCTCACCCTCCGCGCCCATCGCCCCCTCCCCCACCCAGGGCGGTGTCGCCAAGGCCACCCGGCAGCTGCACGTGTCCGAGGACATCTTCGGCGGCATGAACCACAGCCTGCGCGGCGGCCGCATCAAGTTCCGCGAGTATATCAGCTGCGGCAAGGGCCGAGACGTGGGTTTCGACTCCATCAACGCCTTCGAGTCCAAGATCAGCTCCGGCTTCGGCGAGGTGGCGCTCAGCCGCGACCTGCTGCGCATGGCGGCCCGCGTCGACCTGTGGCGCTGCCTGCACCTCTACCACTCCCTGGCCGGCACCTACTTCAACACGTGGCTGGTCATGGGCTCCGTCTATGCGCACGTGTACGCGCTGCTGTTCTTCGCACTCACCCGCGCCGCAGTGTACCGGGTCGTCACGTACTACCCGTCGCCGCCGCCGCCGCCGCCGGGCACGCCGCTGGTGCCCGTGCTGATGAACGCGCCGCCGCCGCCGCCGGGCGTAATCCGTGAGGCCCTGGCGTATGACACCATCCGCGTGGAGCACGTGTTGCAGCTGGGCCTCCTGTCGCTTCTGCCGTACGTGGCGGAGGTGGCTCTGGAGCTCGGCCTGGTTCGCGGCGCGCTGACGGCGCTGGCTCAGGTGATCAGCGGCTCCTTCACCTTCTTCATCTTCAAGCAGCAGACCACCACCGGCGCCCTGCACCGCTCGATGCTGTACGGCGGCGCCACCTACGTCGCCACCGGCCGCGGCTTTTCCATCACCTCCTCCTCCTTCATCAAGCTCTTTGTCAACTACGGCCGCTCGCACATCGCCCTGGGCTTCGAGCTGGCCGCCATGGCGGTGGCGGTGGCGGCCACCAACGACTGCGCGCGCTGCTCCTACGCGGGCCTTACGTGGGGCACCTGGCTGGCCGCCGTGTCCCTGATTCTGGCGCCCTGCTGGTTCAACCCCATGGCCTTCTCTCCGTCCAAGGTCAAGCGCGACATGCACGCCTGGGCTGCGTGGCTGCGCGGCGAGTCGGACCGCGAGCTGGGCAGCACCTGGCACCAGTGGAACTGCCGCCAGCTGGCGTACTCCCGCAACGACAGCGGCGGACAGACGGACCGCTGGCTCAACGTGGGCCAGAGCCTGGCGCTCAGGGCCGCGCCGCCCGCGCTGCTGGCTTTCGCCGCTGCGTCCCGCCTCACCCTCCGGCTTGACAACCTGCCGGGGCTGCCAAGCATGCTGACCAGCAGCTGGCTGATCTTCCTCGTAGCAAGCGCGCTGTTGTGGGGCCTGCTGGCGGCGGGGCTGTCGGCGGCGCGGCGCTTCGGCAAGGTGTCGGACCAGCGGCGCTGGCGGCTGTGGTCCTTCTGGGCGGCTGCGGGCATCGCCGCCGCTGTGGTGGTGTTCCTGGTGGGGCTGTCTCGCTGGTACTCCGGCAGCGGTATCGCCAACCTGTGCCTCATCCTGTACGCCAACGCCAACCTGCTCCTGGCTGTGCACCGGGCGATGGAGTACTTGGCTCCGAGGTCGAGGCGCGCGAGGCTGCTGGTGGACGGGGGCTACTGGCTGCTGGACTGCGTGCTGGGCTGGGCGCTGCTGGGGCTGGTGGGCGCGATGAGCCTGGTGGGAGTGGTGGGCCGCATACAGACCACCATGCTCTTCAACGTCACGTTTGCGAGGTCCGTGCGCCGCGGCAGCCTGGTCAAGACCATCGGCACCGCAAAGGCGGAGCGCAGGCAGCAGGACGCGCTGGTGGCGATGGTGATGGACGGGGACGCGGCCAGCAGGGGCAGCGGAGGGAGCGAGGGCAGCGGCGGCGGCCGCAAGGACAAAGCGGCGAGGGCGCAGCTGCAGGCGTGAGCAGGCGGCGGTGCTACTAGCGCGCCGTTCTGCTGCGGGCATTGGTATATATAGAAATGACGGCCGCGAGCGCAGGTGCTGGTGCTCTTTTGGGCGCGCCACGGGCGAAATGCGCTCAAGCAGCTACCGATATGACGTCCTACTGTTTGGGATTATCTGTGGGGCAACGTGCCCGAATGACATTCATGTTGGGGTGTAGCACTAGGAAGCTAATGCTTCTGCTGCTGCCCGTTATTCCTAAGCGCGTCGTGCCCATTCTCCCCTTCCCGCCGTGAGATATATGATGTTTAATGTTGTGGTCCAATCTTTGTTTTGTTCCTGTACATTATTGTCGCCTGTGGTGACGGGCGGTTAGTACACAATAGAGTCGTCCTTCATCGTAGCGCACATAATCTACACATACTCGCGATTCCTTGTTCATGGGAACCGTTTATTTATTTAGCATAGATTGATTTGGGCTGCGTTTGCCCCTTAGCTGGTTTTATTTTTGTCTCGTACGTACAACGAACCAAAGTACCAAACCCTGCTTTCCTTGAGGCCTGCCCCGCTATGGGAGTTCTTCTAAGCCAGTCTGCTTCATGTAAATTTTTATCATTACGACATCGCAGCGCCAGCATCAATGCAGTCGCTTCGCAGGCCGCTTTCAAAAATGAGGACCCTGCAACCCAGGGGCTGCAGGGGTCACGCACCAGCACGAAGGCTGTAGGTGCTATCTGCACTGGTTAGACACGTAGGGTCTTCCTGATGATGCCGAAGTTGCAGCGGTACGCCGGCGTTAGGCGCGGGACTTGGCGGTTGCTGAATGGCAGCACTGTCGTGACACAATGCGTAATCGACACAGTGCTGGCACGACGCTTAGCAGCGGCGGCCCGATACAACTGGGGAGTACGGCAGGGTGATGATCATGTACGACAGACGGTTTTAAGCCGCGCGGCGCTGCTATATCAGCATTGGAATCCGGTATCCACCACCTCGAGCACTACTTTTTCATTTAGGCTACCTCCTCCTAGGTGGTTGATGCCATTGTTTGTTCTCTGGCCCCTTGGTCGGGGTTTTCGGTGGTTTGCCATATCTCAGTCGGCTAGTTTGTTCGTCTTCCTGCGTCTCTTGTCAGGCGATGCGCCCGATGGCTCTTCCTTCTGGTCTGGGCCCACTGTAACAGTTACCACTACTGACCCCACTGAGTACGGCGGAGCGCCAGGCCGGCATTGTGTCGCGAACAGCCCCACCGCCTGGATGGGAAAGCCGACCCTACCGCCCACATAGGAGAGCCGGCCCCACCAAAAAAAAAAATTCCTTGCGTTACAGGACCCCGACAAGGGCGGTCGTGAGAAAGGCAGTGCAAGGAGCGCGACGGCCCTCCACTTGGGCATAGCACTAGTGGTATAGTGGTAGCATAGGTCCTTGCCACTGGAATATCAGGCAGAGCGGACCAGACCCGAGTTCGATTCTCGGCTAGTGCAAGTGTGCTTGCTACAGATCCTGTGGTCTAGTGGTTAGGACAGCAGACTCTGAATCTGCTAACCTGAGTTCAAGTATCAGCAGTATCTTTTAGGTTCCCTTCAGAGGCCCCAGCCACCGCTCTGTGGCAAGTTTGATACCCGCGAACATTTCAGGCCGAAGGGGGTGGGAGCCGGCCCCAGCGTTCGCATGGGAGAGCCACCCGCATCGGCTCGATGGGGCAGCCGACCCCACTACCCACTTGGGAGAGCGGATGCTACCAGCCACCCGCCCACCCGCCCACCTGCCCTAGAATCGCCTCACATCTGCCGCGACACAGTCCTGGCTCGGGCTATCCCCGTATGCAGGCAACACACTAAGTACGGCGGAGAGTCAGGCCGGCATTATGTCACGACAGCACGCTTCACTTTCCATTACTGCTGAGGTCACGGGTTGAGGTCAAACGACCCGTACCGTCGTATGTCCTAAAGCACCCTACGACCTGATACGTAGCTTGGCTATAGCTGCGCAAATAAGGCCCGCATTAACTAACTGAAGGAACATCTCTGGATCCCGATGGCTCTACCTTCTAGTCTGGGGCCCGCTATAACAGTTACTACTATCTCTGGATGCTTGAGCTATGCCATCTTTATGACTTATTCGCACACCACCCCCGCAAGAGGAGTAATGGCACATCAGTACAGTGAAATAATGTATGCTATAGCCCGTTGATCATCAGTGAAGTTATGCAGTCAGCTGGACTAGGTAAAGCGCGACTGGGATGCATGGACTTCAAGCTAGGACGTCGATAAGGGGGGGATGCTTGTTCAGGCCTGCTGGCGCGGCCTGACTATTGTACGCTGCCCATCGTGTTTTGTTGAAGATATGCATGAATCTGCGTACAGATTGTTGAAGCTTGCCTCCCGTAGTTATATTCGCTTACCACCCTCGATCTCTAGCCCTTTGTGCCCGGAGACCACTGTATACCTTTGTATACCTTCAGCAAGCACCCTATGAGCCCTGTGCCACTCGAAACGGGCATAGGCCTCGATAGTTGTGGCGCCCGAGTGGTAAGGCCTGGTTTCTGCAGCTCCAAAGTGTAATTTACTCCTCTGCGTCTGAGTTTACGTTGGCCCTCGGCGCTGAAATTCTTGAAGTTGGCCGCATTCATTTGCAACATAGGACCTGGGGCTCCCCGTTCCAATTGTTTACATCTTAATAATATAAGTATAATACATTCCAAGGTGGTGAACTTGGCTGCGTGGCGTGGTCTCGGCAAAGCCTGGCAGAAGTCGCGTCGACACGCGCATGTCGCCAGTCGCGTCGTGTCGGGAAGTGACCGGCACGGCAGTCGCGGCTGTACTATACTATATGAACAAAAATGCCATATTACCTCGACAACCTTACGGAAGTCGTCATACAACCTTCGCAATTAGCGTCCCTTTGAACCAAAAAACCGCACGACTAACGGCTTCGGTTCAGATATTACATAGCAACCACAAGCAAGGTGGCATACACAACCCAATAACCTCGAAAATTCATCTGTCCTAGCATACCACCGGAGCAACTGTGCAATGGCCATCGTTCCACGCCAACCCCGGGCTGCGGTCACAGCAGCGACGGCAGCACTCACGCTCCTTGCCTGTACATTACTTGCTAGCGCTGAGTCCTTCAAGGCAACCGGCTGCAACGTGACCGAGTCAGGGTACCAGGTGAGCACACCCGTAAGCCGCATTGCCCGCATCTTGCTGCTGGCGGAGCGGTATCTCACCCTTTTTGCCCCTCCCGCAGGTCCTGTCTGGTCGCTTCGGCAGCATCTACCCAAAGGCAGGAGACAATTGCACGTATCACATCACGTCCGCCGCTAACACTGATACACTCGTGCTCAGCGCTAAGGGGCTGGCCGACAGGTAAGGATCCCTTCCTGCTGGGGCATCGATCTTGAGCTCAAGGCTTAAGAAGGCATCTGTCTCATGGAATGCGTGTGTTTCCTCCGTATGCAGCAGGGTTGCAGATGTGCCTGACTCGATTGCCTTGCAACGACCCATGACGACCATCATTGTCGACCGTACAACCGATCATTTACCCCTCTCATGATCGCTCCCCCGTCCTGCACCCCAGCAACGCCACGTCCTGGTACTGCTCCACGCCCGGCTGCGACAACCCCACGCGCGGCAACCTCACCAGCGGCGTCGCCACCTCACTGCGCGCGTCAGCCTACCCCAATGGCATCTGGCTAACCGTGCTGGCACCGGCCGTCGGCGCTGCATCACCCGCTGCCTCCCTGGAGTTCAGCACCGTGTCTACATCCTGCGCGGGAGCCAACGAGGCCGCTCTCCTGCTCTTCCACACACCCTCCGGCAGCGGACTCGAGGCCAACCCCGCCTACAGCCTGTGCATCGTACGACCCAACAATGAGCCCGAGTCCGGCCGCACCGCCTTCTCCTGGGGTTGGTCCTTCGCAGCCCTTCCACCAAGCTTCACCGCCACCGGCTTCTACGCGCTGCTGCCGCCCTTCAACCTCACGCTGCCTTCGGGGATGTACGATATTCGCCTCACCAAGGCCTTGTCGCCAACGGCCCTATACCCGATGAGCATCCGGCTGCTGCTGCTGCCTGATGATGCCGGCTCGCCCATCGCTGAAGTCACGGAAACAGTCACGGGCTTCTACATCCCCACATCCAGCAACATCAGCCGCGGGGCCATTGAGTTTTACGTGCCTCCCGGCATGGAGGGCCAGTCAGCCGCAGTGGACACCGTCCGTTACGAGGCGCCGGTAGCACCGCCCCGTCCACCGAGCCCGCCCCAAACCCCCTCCCCTCCCCTGGAGTGGTTCTGCCGCCCCGCCTCCTCGCCCTACCCCGCAAAGCTCTCGGCTTTGGCATTTGCCTCTATCAGCATGCCGTACACGTCGTACACGCGGAACCTGAGCGCCGAGGTTGCTGATCCTACGGCCCTGTCTGGGGGCTGCGCCTTCGCCTTCGCCCCCACCAGCGCCGGCGGTGACGTCATCTCGCGCCACTCGCTGTTCTTCTCCTCCGCACCCTCGCCCTACGCCGCGGCCCTGGCCTGGCTGCCCGGTTCGGATCCCTCAGCCGAGACGGTGCTGCTGAGCCCCGGCACAACTGCCTCCCTGCCGGCTACCCCCGCTGGCGGCCTGGACGTGGTGCTGTCCGGTGACGGCCGCTCCTCGCCGCTGGTGGTCGAATACATGGCCGAGCTGGCCAGCTGCGCGGCAACCAACAGCGTGCCCGTGCACCTGACGCCCAACAACCCCAAGTTCGGTGACATGACGCTCTCCATCTGCAGTGCCATCCCAAACGTCTTCACGCAGCCGGACGCCGATCACGACCAATTGCTGCTGGACTTCAGCTTCGGATGGAACGTCAGCGCTCTCCCGGCGGTGTTTTCAGACCGAGCCGGCTTCACCGCAGAGCTGCGCAACTACACCTTGCCAGCCGGCGCGCGCCTTCCCAGCGGCTGGTACGGCATCACATTCCTGCGCCACTCCTCCGTTGCACTGAGCTTCAGCGCTGGCAACGCCAGCATTTCCAATGATTCCGCACTTTACATTTCCGAGGAGCTCTCCAGCATCAGCATCGCAGTGCGCATCCCGTTTTCTTCAACCCCAGCCATGAGTGCAGCCGTGCAGGTCGCCTCCCTGCCGTCACCTCCTCCGCTGCCGCCCAGCCCAGTGCCGCCCAGCCCCGCACCGCCCAGCCCGGAGCCGCCCAGCCCGGCCCCGTCTACTCCCTCACCGCCCAGTCCCGAGCCATCTACTCCGCCGCCGCCCAGCCCCGAGCCATCTACTCCGGCGTCATCACCGCCCAGCCCGGCGCCGCCCAGCCCAGCCCCTTCTATGCCCTCGCCGAACAGCCCGGCGCCGTCGTCTGCTCCGCCGCCGCCGGGCCCGGCGCCATCAACTCCTTCGCCACCCGGCCCGGCTCATGCCCCTGGCTGTGTACCCGCCATCGATTTACCCGCTGGTTGAAGGTCGCCCCTTCGCCGCCTCACCACCAGTGGGACCTGTCTACGGCTCTACTCCCGGCAGCACCAACGTCTATCATCCCATCTCTCCTGCGCCACCCAGCCCTGCGCCACCCATCCCTGCGCCACCCATCCCTGCGCCTCCCAGCCCTCGGCCTCCCAACTCAGCGCCACCTAGTCCTCTGCCTTCCAGCCCAGCGCACCCCAGCCCTCCGCCGCTCAGCTCACTACCTGGTGTCAACATGCCCACTGGCGGCATCAGCCCGCCGTCGTCGCTCGACAGCCATCCTCCGGCCGCCACCTCCAACCCCTCACCAGCACCTCCTCCAGCGTCGGAAGTCCATGTGCATGTAGTAGTAACTGTTACAATCCCTAGCATTCCAGCCGCCAGTACACGTAAAACCATGGTACATTTACAGGGCGTTTTACAGATCTGACCGAAGTCCAGAAAGTGGAAATTTGTATTAAACATACCTTGAAGAGTCCACAGTAAAAGGGTGGTGACCTTTGGCGAAGTCTATGTGCATGTAGTAGTAACTGTTACAATCCCTAGCATTCCAGCTGCCAGTACACGTCAGCGGAACCGGGTGGCAAGGCAGCAACCCTGGGGCACATCAGGACATGATGGGGAATCACATTCGGGCCAAACACCGCCTTCAAGGGACGGACCGCCTCCGATCCTCGGGGCCGCACCTGCACCGTGTTCCTCATGGCCAGGCGGCGGTGGCGTGCGTTGCTCCACTGCTGCTCCGGCCGCAGCCCCTCGCGCCACATCCCCTCCATTGCGGGGCTGTGGTTGGCCGCCCAGAACATGAACCACATCAGCTCGGGGGTGTGGCGCAGGTTGGCTGCCTCGCTGTACAGCAGGAAGTAGAGTGCCAGCTCGCACAGAAGCAGCTGGACCACCTGGGGCGCCGCAGCGCCGTGCACCGCCAGCAGCTCAGAATCCACAACCAGCGGCCGGGCAGCCAGCTCCACCAGCCGGCACCAGCCCGAGCTGCCCTCGTATGACAAGAAGATGTGCGAGTGCAGCTCCCACACGGCGCGGGCAAAGACAACCTCCTGCTGCTGCTGCTGCCCGCAGTCACCGTCGGCTTGATAATGTGAAATGCATTTTGGATGCAATTATAAGCGAGCTGCGACGCAGTGTCAGTCGCAAATCGAACTGCCTCGGGACTGCGACGACCCAACTTCGATACGGCAACGCCGTATGAGACGACCCCGAACCTCCAAGTGCCCATATCCTTCGATGTACACCCTACTTGCATCAAGTGGAATTTAACATGATACTAATTGATGCTTACAGGATGTCAGATATTTAACTTCCTTCGAAATCTGAAAGTGCCGTCCTGCCTAGCCTTTGGATTCCGTTGAATCCCACTGGGTAAATTAAGTATGCAGTGGGATGTGTAACTTGGCAGTCAACAACTCCAGTTGGGGTGCAGTACATGAGCACAGGTCTGGCAGGTTCCAGCTGTCGGAAAGGGGCAATGAGAGGGCGAGCGTGGAAATGGGAGGGCCCCCTTGCGTGTGCGCGTGTGTGTGTGCGTGTGCATGGGTGTGTTTGTTGGTGGGTATGCGTGCGGGGCAGTTGCCGACAGCATTCAGTTCGCCAGTGATGGCTCGCTTGTGCTGAAATAGGTCAAGGGCTGTGCCGGATGGCTTGCCCTTGGGTAGTGGTAACTGTGTCCCTTGGTACTGATTCGGGATGGGGTACGAGCATATGACGTAGGGTCAGACCTACACACCTACTGCCTGTGCGCGGTGCGGCATCGGGCTGACGTTTGTGTTAGGGTAAGAAGCGGATGGAGGGACAGTTGCGTCAAGAACTCAAGATAGTAGTACTTACTTGTTACATTTGGTTATCAGATCTCGTGTAGTTGGTATAGTCGCTTACGCTATTGCAATAAATATTTCAATTGCCGGACGTTCGCGCCTATTATTTGGCATAACACGTCGACGCCAAACGCATCAGGAAGTAAAAACTCGTAACTGGCCACAACAGTCACTATTGCAAATCCCGCTCGAGTTCCCCCACCATTCCCCGCGCACGCACAACTCATGAAAAATCATACCATTGCACTGCTGCAAGGCGACGAACCTTCACGCACGCTTCCAACCTTCACTCGTTCGCATCGTGGCAGCATCAAGCCGTGGTCAGCAGCAACAGGCACAGCACTCCAAGCACAGCACTTGCAAGCATTGCTACAGCATTGCCGCCACCGTTGCGTGAGGCTGAGCCACTCAGTGGCGCCGGGCCACCGCTGCTCTGCGAGCGGGTGGGTGAGCTGGCTGGCTGAAGTGCTGGCTGGGCGGTGCAGCAGATACCTTGCCCCACCCTATCGATCCTCCACGGAAGCCGCGCGCGATGCAAGCAATGCAAGCCGAAAACGCGCAGCAGCGGACACGCGAGAAAGCAACAGGCACCATCCTACTAAAGGTACCCAAAACCCTGGCGACTGGCAACCGGTAACGTTTCCCGAACCTGACCTACCTAGTCGCCGGCCAAGTGGCCTGCCTGCCCTGCCCGCTGCCGCACCTACCTGCAACGGACCACCACCAGGATGCCCATCCAGCTGATGATGCATGTGTAACAGTCCGTCGTGCCTGGACATTCCCACATGGGAGAGCCGGCCCCACCGCCCACATGGGAGGGCCGGCCCTATTGCCCACATGGGAGAGCCAGCTAGCGGCCACCGCCCACATGGGAGGGCCGGCCCTATTGCCCACATGGGAGAGCCAGCTAGCCCCTAACGCCCACATGGAGACCTGGGGCGTCCACCGCATGGGGCTACCTCCAGTCCTGCGGGGATGGACACTAAGGCGGGAATACGGGGGGCGCCAGCGTCCTGGCGCGCTGACGCAATCACCCCGGAGGGCGGGGGGCGCAAGAGTCCTCGCGCTCAATACGCGATCACCCCGCCCTCATCCACACGCCCCGGTCGGAGACGACGACGGAACGAACCTGCCAGCGAGCACGCAGCCGTGCCGCCGCAGGCAAACGCCCAGTCCCAAACGCAAAGCTCCTAAAGGGACCCTACCTCCGTCAAGCATGCCGTACTTGACCCCCAAACCCAGCCCAGCACATACATGCCCTACAGAATTCCCGAAGCCCGCCCATCAATCCCTCACCAAGCACATTACCTGGAAAGGACTCCGTGATGGCCAAAGAAGCTCCTCCGTGGTGGCCGCCTGCTGTATGTCTAGCAGCGGCGGCGGCTAGCTTACGATGGCGGGAGCTGCTTGCCACCGCCGAACCGCGCGGTGATGCGGAGCTCCCCTGGAACGTAGGGTATCTGCGGGACACCATGGATGAGGACTGCGTTAGTTGAGTTGTGATGACTGTTTATTACGCGCCAGCATCGTACGTATTCCAACCCGGGTACATGACCGAGTAATAACCCCCTCCTACGCTGCCAACATCCTGCATCTCTTTCATCCACTCTTTCCCCCCCAGGACCCGCTCTTGCGTACGTACCTTACGCTGTCGATGTTCACCAGCAGGGGGACAGCAGCAGGGGGCCAGCAATTACACTGCCAAGTAGGATGGCCGACCCTTGCAGGCGCCAATCCTCGCGCAGTCGTACGCAGGCTAGGTCTCGGGCAACGATGAGCAGGAAACCTCGGCAAATTGGAGTGGCAGGAAGTGGGGGCATGTAGCAGTAGTCAGAGACGGAATTCCTTCGTTGAGGCAGCAATGATAAATGTCGGAGGGTCCACAAACATGCTAAAGCAGGGTAAGCGACGGACAACAACGGTAACCTGTACGTATGTGGCATGGCACACGCACAGGGTACGCCGGGAGGAAGGGCGGGGCAAGGCGTCCGCTGCACCGAAGGCTGGATTAGTGCAAGCTGGCGGCTGATGAAGGCTGCGCGGGTGACTGACGGCTGGCTGAGGCTGAAGAGTGAGCTGGCTGGCTGAAGTGCTGCTGGCTGGGCGGTGCAGCAGATACCTTGCCCCACCCTATCGATCCTCCACGGAAGCCGCGCGCGATGCGAGCAATGCAAGCCGGAAAACGCGCAGCAGCGGACACGCGAGCAAGCAACAGGCAGCATCCTACTCAAGGTACCCAAAACCCTCGCGACTGGCAACCCAACGAAGTAACGTTTCCCGAACCTGACCTTCCTAGTCGCCGGCCAAGTGGCATGCCTGCCCTGCCCGCTGCCGCACCTACCTGCAACGGACCACCACCAGGATGCCCATCCAGCTGATGATGCATGTGTAACAGTCTGTCGTGCCTGGACCTTCCTACATGGGAGAGCCGGCCCCACCGCCCACATGGGAGGGCCGGCCCTATTGCCCACATGGGAGAGCCAGCTAGCCCCTAACGCCCACATGGAGACCTGGGGCGTCCACCGCATGGGGCTACCTCCAGTCCTGCGGGGATGGACACTAAGGCGGGAATACGGGGGGCGCCAGCGTCCTGGCGCGCTGACGCAATCACCCCGGAGGGCGGGGGGCGCAAGAGTCCTCGCGCTCAATACGCGATCACCCCGCCCTCATCCACACGCCCCGGTCGGAGACGACGACGGAACGAACCTGCCAGCGAGCACGCAGCCGTGCCGCCGCAGGCAAACGCCCAGTCCCAAACGCAAAGCTCCTAAAGGGGCCCTACCTCCGTCATCCCCAATCAAAATGCAACACATGAATCTCGGCTCGGCGCATGATACCTCCAACCCAAACCCGAACCCACCACATGCCGCCCTCGCACCAAACCCAAGCCCGAAGCATGCCGTACTTGACCCCCAATCCCAGCCCAGCACATACATGCCCTAAGAATTCCCGAAGCCCGCCCATCGATCCCTCACCAAGCACATAACCTTGAAAGACTCCGTGATGGCCAAAGAAGCTCCTCCGTGGTGGCCGCCTGCTGTATGTCTAGCAGCGGCGGCGGCTAGCTTATGATGGCGGGAGCTGCTTGCCACCGCCGAACCGCGCGGTGATGCGGAGCTCCCCTGGAACGTAGGGTATCTGCGGGACACCATGGATGAGGACTGCGTTAGTTGAGTTGTGATGACTGTTTATTACGCGCCAGCATCGTATGTATTCCAACCCGGGTACATGACCGAGTAATAACCCCCTCCTACATTGTCCACATCCTGCATCTCTCTCATCCACTCTTTCCCCCCCAGGACCCGCTCTTGCGTACGTACCTTACGCTGTCGATGTTCACCAGCAGGGGGACAGCAGCAGGGGGCCAGCAATTACACTGCCAAGTAGGATGGCCGACCCTTGCAGGCGCCAATCCTCGCGCAGTCGTACGCAGGCTAGGTCTCGGGCAACGACGAGCAGGAAACCTCGGCAAATTGGAGTGGCAGGAAGTGGGGGCATGTAGCAGTAGTCAGAGACGGAATTCCTTCGTTGAGGCGGCAATGGTAAATGTCGGAGGGTCCACAAACATGCTAAAGCAGGGTAAGCGACGGACAACAATGGCAACCTGTACGTATGTGGCATGGCACGCGCACAGGGTACGCCGGGAGGAAGGGCGAGGCAAGGCGTCCGCTGCACCGAAGGCTGGATTAGTGCAAGCTGGCGGCTGATGAAGGCTGCGCGGGTGACTGACGGCTGGCTGAGGCTGAAGGGTGAGCTGGCTGGCTGAAGTGCTGCTGGCTGGGCGGTGCAGCAGATACCTTGCCCCACCCTATCGATCCTCCACGGAAGCCGCGCGCGATGCGAGCAATGCAAGCCGAAAAAGCAACCCAACGAAGGTTTCCCGAACCTGACCTTCCTAGTCGCCCGCCAAGTGGCCTGCCTGCCCTGGCCGTACCTCATCCCCAAACCGAAACACCCAGCCAGCGGCCACCTCCGTGCCCGGACTCAACTGCCTTCCTTGCCGTGCAGTGTTCCAGCTCGAATTGACGCTGCAGTCGAGCCTCGAAGCGTCGCCAGCAGCAGCAGCAGCGGTAGCGACGGCACGTCTCGTACGTCACCGCCGCATCACCAGCATCCGAAAGAAGCTCCGCCGCCTGTAATCCGATGGGAACATGGTTTTGGTTTAGTTAACATTGTGTGAGATTGTAACATGGGTGATGCATCAGCACTGAACTTGGACACGTTACAAGATGTGCAGTGGACACGCGAGCAAGCAACAGGCAGCATCCTACTCAAGGTACCCAAAACCCTCGCGACTGGCAACCCAACGAAGTAACGTTTCCCGAACCTGACCTTCCTAGTCGCCGGCCAAGTGGCCTGCCTGCCCTGCCCGCTGCCGCACCTACCTGCAACGGACCACCACCAGGATGCCCATCCAGCTGATGATGCATGTGTAACAGTCCGTCGTGCCTGGACATTCCCACATGGGAGAGCCGGCCCCACCGCCCACATGGGAGGGCCGGCCCTATTGCCCACATGGGAGAGCCAGCTAGCCCCTAACGCCCACATGGAGACCTGGGGCGTCCACCGCATGGGGCTACCTCCAGTCCTGCGGGGATGGACACTAAGGCGGGAATACGGGGGGCGCCAGCGTCCTGGCGCGCTGACGCAATCACCCCGGAGGGCGGGGGGCGCAAGAGTCCTCGCGCTCAATACGCGATCACCCCGCCCTCATCCACACGCCCCGGTCGGAGACGACGACGGAACGAACCTGCCAGCGAGCACGCAGCCGTGCCGCCGCAGGCAAACGCCCAGTCCCAAACGCAAAGCTCCTAAAGGGGCCCTACCTCCGTCAAGCATGCCGTACTTGACCCCCAAACCCAGCCCAGCACATACATGCCCTACAGAATTCCCGAAGCCCGCCCATCAATCCCTCACCAAGCACATTACCTGGAAAGGACTCCGTGATGGCCAAAGAAGCTCCTCCGTGGTGGCCGCCTGCTGTATGTCTAGCAGCGGCGGCGGCTAGCTTACGATGGCGGGAGCTGCTTGCCACCGCCGAACCGCGCGGTGATGCGGAGCTCCCCTGGAACGTAGGGTATCTGCGGGACACCATGGATGAGGACTGCGTTAGTTGAGTTGTGATGACTGTTTATTACGCGCCAGCATCGTACGTATTCCAACCCGGGTACATGACCGAGTAATAACCCCCTCCTACGCTGCCAACATCCTGCATCTCTTTCATCCACTCTTTCCCCCCCAGGACCCGCTCTTGCGTACGTACCTTACGCTGTCGATGTTCACCAGCAGGGGGACAGCAGCAGGGGGCCAGCAATTACACTGCCAAGTAGGATGGCCGACCCTTGCAGGCGCCAATCCTCGCGCAGTCGTACGCAGGCTAGGTCTCGGGCAACGATGAGCAGGAAACCTCGGCAAATTGGAGTGGCAGGAAGTGGGGGCATGTAGCAGTAGTCAGAGACGGAATTCCTTCGTTGAGGCAGCAATGATAAATGTCGGAGGGTCCACAAACATGCTAAAGCAGGGTAAGCGACGGACAACAACGGTAACCTGTACGTATGTGGCATGGCACACGCACAGGGTACGCCGGGAGGAAGGGCGGGGCAAGGCGTCCGCTGCACCGAAGGCTGGATTAGTGCAAGCTGGCGGCTGATGAAGGCTGCGCGGGTGACTGACGGCTGGCTGAGGCTGAAGAGTGAGCTGGCTGGCTGAAGTGCTGCTGGCTGGGCGGTGCAGCAGATACCTTGCCCCACCCTATCGATCCTCCACGGAAGCCGCGCGCGATGCGAGCAATGCAAGCCGGAAAACGCGCAGCAGCGGACACGCGAGCAAGCAACAGGCAGCATCCTACTCAAGGTACCCAAAACCCTCGCGACTGGCAACCCAACGAAGTAACGTTTCCCGAACCTGACCTTCCTAGTCGCCGGCCAAGTGGCATGCCTGCCCTGCCCGCTGCCGCACCTACCTGCAACGGACCACCACCAGGATGCCCATCCAGCTGATGATGCATGTGTAACAGTCTGTCGTGCCTGGACCTTCCTACATGGGAGAGCCGGCCCCACCGCCCACATGGGAGGGCCGGCCCTATTGCCCACATGGGAGAGCCAGCTAGCCCCTAACGCCCACATGGAGACCTGGGGCGTCCACCGCATGGGGCTACCTCCAGTCCTGCGGGGATGGACACTAAGGCGGGAATACGGGGGGCGCCAGCGTCCTGGCGCGCTGACGCAATCACCCCGGAGGGCGGGGGGCGCAAGAGTCCTCGCGCTCAATACGCGATCACCCCGCCCTCATCCACACGCCCCGGTCGGAGACGACGACGGAACGAACCTGCCAGCGAGCACGCAGCCGTGCCGCCGCAGGCAAACGCCCAGTCCCAAACGCAAAGCTCCTAAAGGGGCCCTACCTCCGTCATCCCCAATCAAAATGCAACACATGAATCTCGGCTCGGCGCATGATACCTCCAACCCAAACCCGAACCCACCACATGCCGCCCTCGCACCAAACCCAAGCCCGAAGCATGCCGTACTTGACCCCCAATCCCAGCCCAGCACATACATGCCCTAAGAATTCCCGAAGCCCGCCCATCGATCCCTCACCAAGCACATAACCTTGAAAGACTCCGTGATGGCCAAAGAAGCTCCTCCGTGGTGGCCGCCTGCTGTATGTCTAGCAGCGGCGGCGGCTAGCTTATGATGGCGGGAGCTGCTTGCCACCGCCGAACCGCGCGGTGATGCGGAGCTCCCCTGGAACGTAGGGTATCTGCGGGACACCATGGATGAGGACTGCGTTAGTTGAGTTGTGATGACTGTTTATTACGCGCCAGCATCGTATGTATTCCAACCCGGGTACATGACCGAGTAATAACCCCCTCCTACATTGTCCACATCCTGCATCTCTCTCATCCACTCTTTCCCCCCCAGGACCCGCTCTTGCGTACGTACCTTACGCTGTCGATGTTCACCAGCAGGGGGACAGCAGCAGGGGGCCAGCAATTACACTGCCAAGTAGGATGGCCGACCCTTGCAGGCGCCAATCCTCGCGCAGTCGTACGCAGGCTAGGTCTCGGGCAACGACGAGCAGGAAACCTCGGCAAATTGGAGTGGCAGGAAGTGGGGGCATGTAGCAGTAGTCAGAGACGGAATTCCTTCGTTGAGGCGGCAATGGTAAATGTCGGAGGGTCCACAAACATGCTAAAGCAGGGTAAGCGACGGACAACAATGGCAACCTGTACGTATGTGGCATGGCACGCGCACAGGGTACGCCGGGAGGAAGGGCGAGGCAAGGCGTCCGCTGCACCGAAGGCTGGATTAGTGCAAGCTGGCGGCTGATGAAGGCTGCGCGGGTGACTGACGGCTGGCTGAGGCTGAAGGGTGAGCTGGCTGGCTGAAGTGCTGCTGGCTGGGCGGTGCAGCAGATACCTTGCCCCACCCTATCGATCCTCCACGGAAGCCGCGCGCGATGCGAGCAATGCAAGCCGAAAAAGCAACCCAACGAAGGTTTCCCGAACCTGACCTTCCTAGTCGCCCGCCAAGTGGCCTGCCTGCCCTGGCCGTACCTCATCCCCAAACCGAAACACCCAGCCAGCGGCCACCTCCGTGCCCGGACTCAACTGCCTTCCTTGCCGTGCAGTGTTCCAGCTCGAATTGACGCTGCAGTCGAGCCTCGAAGCGTCGCCAGCAGCAGCAGCAGCGGTAGCGACGGCACGTCTCGTACGTCACCGCCGCATCACCAGCATCCGAAAGAAGCTCCGCCGCCTGTAATCCGATGGGAACATGGTTTTGGTTTAGTTAACATTGTGTGAGATTGTAACATGGGTGATGCATCAGCACTGAACTTGGACACGTTACAAGATGTGCAGTGGACACGCGAGCAAGCAACAGGCAGCATCCTACTCAAGGTACCCAAAACCCTCGCGACTGGCAACCCAACGAAGTAACGTTTCCCGAACCTGACCTTCCTAGTCGCCGGCCAAGTGGCCTGCCTGCCCTGCCCGCTGCCGCACCTACCTGCAACGGACCACCACCAGGATGCCCATCCAGCTGATGATGCATGTGTAACAGTCCGTCGTGCCTGGACATTCCCACATGGGAGAGCCGGCCCCACCGCCCACATGGGAGGGCCGGCCCTATTGCCCACATGGGAGAGCCAGCTAGCCCCTAACGCCCACATGGAGACCTGGGGCGTCCACCGCATGGGGCTACCTCCAGTCCTGCGGGGATGGACACTAAGGCGGGAATACGGGGGGCGCCAGCGTCCTGGCGCGCTGACGCAATCACCCCGGAGGGCGGGGGGCGCAAGAGTCCTCGCGCTCAATACGCGATCACCCCGCCCTCATCCACACGCCCCGGTCGGAGACGACGACGGAACGAACCTGCCAGCGAGCACGCAGCCGTGCCGCCGCAGGCAAACGCCCAGTCCCAAACGCAAAGCTCCTAAAGGGGCCCTACCTCCGTCATCCCCAATCAAAATGCAACACATGAATCTCGGCTCGGCGCATGATACCTCCAACCCAAACCCGAACCCACCACATGCCGCCCTCGCACCAAACCCAAGCCCGAAGCATGCCGTACTTGACCCCCAATCCCAGCCCAGCACATACATGCCCTAAGAATTCCCGAAGCCCGCCCATCGATCCCTCACCAAGCACATAACCTTGAAAGACTCCGTGATGGCCAAAGAAGCTCCTCCGTGGTGGCCGCCTGCTGTATGTCTAGCAGCGGCGGCGGCTAGCTTATGATGGCGGGAGCTGCTTGCCACCGCCGAACCGCGCGGTGATGCGGAGCTCCCCTGGAACGTAGGGTATCTGCGGGACACCATGGATGAGGACTGCGTTAGTTGAGTTGTGATGACTGTTTATTACGCGCCAGCATCGTATGTATTCCAACCCGGGTACATGACCGAGTAATAACCCCCTCCTACATTGTCCACATCCTGCATCTCTCTCATCCACTCTTTCCCCCCAGGACCCGCTCTTGCGTACGTACCTTACGCTGTCGATGTTCACCAGCAGGGGGACAGCAGCAGGGGGCCAGCAATTACACTGCCAAGTAGGATGGCCGACCCTTGCAGGCGCCAATCCTCGCGCAGTCGTACGCAGGCTAGGTCTCGGGCAACGACGAGCAGGAAACCTCGGCAAATTGGAGTGGCAGGAAGTGGGGGCATGTAGCAGTAGTCAGAGACGGAATTCCTTCGTTGAGGCGGCAATGGTAAATGTCGGAGGGTCCACAAACATGCTAAAGCAGGGTAAGCGACGGACAACAATGGCAACCTGTACGTATGTGGCATGGCACGCGCACAGGGTACGCCGGGAGGAAGGGCGAGGCAAGGCGTCCGCTGCACCGAAGGCTGGATTAGTGCAAGCTGGCGGCTGATGAAGGCTGCGCGGGTGACTGACGGCTGGCTGAGGCTGAAGGGTGAGCTGGCTGGCTGAAGTGCTGCTGGCTGGGCGGTGCAGCAGATACCTTGCCCCACCCTATCGATCCTCCACGGAAGCCGCGCGCGATGCGAGCAATGCAAGCCGAAAAAGCAACCCAACGAAGGTTTCCCGAACCTGACCTTCCTAGTCGCCCGCCAAGTGGCCTGCCTGCCCTGGCCGTACCTCATCCCCAAACCGAAACACCCAGCCAGCGGCCACCTCCGTGCCCGGACTCAACTGCCTTCCTTGCCGTGCAGTGTTCCAGCTCGAATTGACGCTGCAGTCGAGCCTCGAAGCGTCGCCAGCAGCAGCAGCAGCGGTAGCGACGGCACGTCTCGTACGTCACCGCCGCATCACCAGCATCCGAAAGAAGCTCCGCCGCCTGTAATCCGATGGGAACATGGTTTTGGTTTAGTTAACATTGTGTGAGATTGTAACATGGGTGATGCATCAGCACTGAACTTGGACACGTTACAAGATGTGCAGTGGACACGCGAGCAAGCAACAGGCAGCATCCTACTCAAGGTACCCAAAACCCTCGCGACTGGCAACCCAACGAAGTAACGTTTCCCGAACCTGACCTTCCTAGTCGCCGGCCAAGTGGCCTGCCTGCCCTGCCCGCTGCCGCACCTACCTGCAACGGACCACCACCAGGATGCCCATCCAGCTGATGATGCATGTGTAACAGTCCGTCGTGCCTGGACATTCCCACATGGGAGAGCCGGCCCCACCGCCCACATGGGAGGGCCGGCCCTATTGCCCACATGGGAGAGCCAGCTAGCCCCTAACGCCCACATGGAGACCTGGGGCGTCCACCGCATGGGGCTACCTCCAGTCCTGCGGGGATGGACACTAAGGCGGGAATACGGGGGGCGCCAGCGTCCTGGCGCGCTGACGCAATCACCCCGGAGGGCGGGGGGCGCAAGAGTCCTCGCGCTCAATACGCGATCACCCCGCCCTCATCCACACGCCCCGGTCGGAGACGACGACGGAACGAACCTGCCAGCGAGCACGCAGCCGTGCCGCCGCAGGCAAACGCCCAGTCCCAAACGCAAAGCTCCTAAAGGGGCCCTACCTCCGTCATCCCCAATCAAAATGCAACACATGAATCTCGGCTCGGCGCATGATACCTCCAACCCAAACCCGAACCCACCACATGCCGCCCTCGCACCAAACCCAAGCCCGAAGCATGCCGTACTTGACCCCCAATCCCAGCCCAGCACATACATGCCCTAAGAATTCCCGAAGCCCGCCCATCGATCCCTCACCAAGCACATAACCTTGAAAGACTCCGTGATGGCCAAAGAAGCTCCTCCGTGGTGGCCGCCTGCTGTATGTCTAGCAGCGGCGGCGGCTAGCTTATGATGGCGGGAGCTGCTTGCCACCGCCGAACCGCGCGGTGATGCGGAGCTCCCCTGCAACGTAGGGTATCTGCGGGACACCATGGATGAGGACTGCGTTAGTTGAGTTGTGATGACTGTTTATTACGCGCCAGCATCGTACGTATTCCAACCCGGGTACATGACCGAGTAATAACCCCCTCCTACATTGTCCACATCCTGCATCTCTCTCATCCACTCTTTCCCCCCAGGACCCGCTCTTGCGTACGTACCTTACGCTGTCGATGTTCACCAGCAGGGGGACAGCAGCAGGGGGCCAGCAATTACACTGCCAAGTAGGATGGCCGACCCTTGCAGGCGCCAATCCTCGCGCAGTCGTACGCAGGCTAGGTCTCGGGCAACGACGAGCAGGAAACCTCGGCAAATTGGAGTGGCAGGAAGTGGGGGCATGTAGCAGTAGTCAGAGACGGAATTCCTTCGTTGAGGCGGCAATGGTAAATGTCGGAGGGTCCACAAACATGCTAAAGCAGGGTAAGCGACGGACAACAATGGCAACCTGTACGTATGTGGCATGGCACGCGCACAGGGTACGCCGGGAGGAAGGGCGAGGCAAGGCGTCCGCTGCACCGAAGGCTGGATTAGTGCAAGCTGGCGGCTGATGAAGGCTGCGCGGGTGACTGACGGCTGGCTGAGGCTGAAGGGTGAGCTGGCTGGCTGAAGTGCTGCTGGCTGGGCGGTGCAGCAGATACCTTGCCCCACCCTATCGATCCTCCACGGAAGCCGCGCGCGATGCGAGCAATGCAAGCCGAAAAAGCAACCCAACGAAGGTTTCCCGAACCTGACCTTCCTAGTCGCCCGCCAAGTGGCCTGCCTGCCCTGGCCGTACCTCATCCCCAAACCGAAACACCCAGCCAGCGGCCACCTCCGTGCCCGGACTCAACTGCCTTCCTTGCCGTGCAGTGTTCCAGCTCGAATTGACGCTGCAGTCGAGCCTCGAAGCGTCGCCAGCAGCAGCAGCAGCGGTAGCGACGGCACGTCTCGTACGTCACCGCCGCATCACCAGCATCCGAAAGAAGCTCCGCCGCCTGTAATCCGATGGGAACATGGTTTTGGTTTAGTTAACATTGTGTGAGATTGTAACATGGGTGATGCATCAGCACTGAACTTGGACACGTTACAAGATGTGCAGTGGACACGCGAGCAAGCAACAGGCAGCATCCTACTCAAGGTACCCAAAACCCTCGCGACTGGCAACCCAACGAAGTAACGTTTCCCGAACCTGACCTTCCTAGTCGCCGGCCAAGTGGCCTGCCTGCCCTGCCCGCTGCCGCACCTACCTGCAACGGACCACCACCAGGATGCCCATCCAGCTGATGATGCATGTGTAACAGTCCGTCGTGCCTGGACATTCCCACACGGGAGAGCCGGCCCCACCGCCCACATGGGAGGGCCGGCCCTATTGCCCACATGGGAGAGCCAGCTAGCCCCTAACGCCCACATGGAGACCTGGGGCGTCCACCGCATGGGGCTACCTCCAGTCCTGCGGGGATGGACACTAAGGCGGGAATACGGGGGGCGCCAGCGTCCTGGCGCGCTGACGCAATCACCCCGGAGGGCGGGGGGCGCAAGAGTCCTCGCGCTCAATACGCGATCACCCCGCCCTCATCCACACGCCCCGGTCGGAGACGACGACGGAACGAACCTGCCAGCGAGCACGCAGCCGTGCCGCCGCAGGCAAACGCCCAGTCCCAAACGCAAAGCTCCTAAAGGGGCCCTACCTCCGTCATCCCCAATCAAAATGCAACACATGAATCTCGGCTCGGCGCATGATACCTCCAACCCAAACCCGAACCCACCACATGCCGCCCTCGCACCAAACCCAAGCCCGAAGCATGCCGTACTTGACCCCCAATCCCAGCCCAGCACATACATGCCCTAAGAATTCCCGAAGCCCGCCCATCGATCCCTCACCAAGCACATAACCTTGAAAGACTCCGTGATGGCCAAAGAAGCTCCTCCGTGGTGGCCGCCTGCTGTATGTCTAGCAGCGGCGGCGGCTAGCTTATGATGGCGGGAGCTGCTTGCCACCGCCGAACCGCGCGGTGATGCGGAGCTCCCCTGGAACGTAGGGTATCTGCGGGACACCATGGATGAGGACTGCGTTAGTTGAGTTGTGATGACTGTTTATTACGCGCCAGCATCGTACGTATTCCAACCCGGGTACATGACCGAGTAATAACCCCCTCCTACATTGTCCACATCCTGCATCTCTCTCATCCACTCTTTCCCCCCAGGACCCGCTCTTGCGTACGTACCTTACGCTGTCGATGTTCACCAGCAGGGGGACAGCAGCAGGGGGCCAGCAATTACACTGCCAAGTAGGATGGCCGACCCTTGCAGGCGCCAATCCTCGCGCAGTCGTACGCAGGCTAGGTCTCGGGCAACGATGAGCAGGAAACCTCGGCAAATTGGAGTGGCAGGAAGTGGGGGCATGTAGCAGTAGTCAGAGACGGAATTCCTTCGTTGAGGCGGCAATGGTAAATGTCGGAGGGTCCACAAACATGCTAAAGCAGGGTAAGCGACGGACAACAATGGCAACCTGTACGTATGTGGCATGGCACGCGCACAGGGTACGCCGGGAGGAAGGGCGAGGCAAGGCGTCCGCTGCACCGAAGGCTGGATTAGTGCAAGCTGGCGGCTGATGAAGGCTGCGCGGGTGACTGACGGCTGGCTGAGGCTGAAGGGTGAGCTGGCTGGCTGAAGTGCTGCTGGCTGGGCGGTGCAGCAGATACCTTGCCCCACCCTATCGATCCTCCACGGAAGCCGCGCGCGATGCGAGCAATGCAAGCCGAAAACGCAACCCAACGAAGGTTTCCCGAACCTGACCTTCCTAGTCGCCGGCCAAGTGGCCTGCCTGCCCTGGCCGTACCTCATCCCCAAACCGAAACACCCAGCCAGCGGCCACCTCCGTGCCCGGACTCAACTGCCTACCTTGCCGTGCAGTGTTCCAGCTCGAATTGACGCTGCAGTCGAGCCTCGAAGCGTCGCCAGCAGCAGCAGCAGCGGTAGCGACGGCACGTCTCGTACGTCACCGCCGCATCACCAGCATCCGAAAGAAGCTCCGCCGCCTGTAATCCGATGGGAACATGGTTTTGGTTTAGTTAACATTGTGTGAGATTGTAACATGGGTGATGCATCAGCACTGAACTTGGACACGTTACAAGATGTGCAGTGGACACGCGAGCAAGCAACAGGCAGCATCCTACTCAAGGTACCCAAAACCCTCGCGACTGGCAACCCAACGAAGTAACGTTTCCCGAACCTGACCTTCCTAGTCGCCGGCCAAGTGGCCTGCCTGCCCTGCCCGCTGCCGCACCTACCTGCAACGGACCACCACCAGGATGCCCATCCAGCTGATGATGCATGTGTAACAGTCCGTCGTGCCTGGACATTCCCACACGGGAGAGCCGGCCCCACCGCCCACATGGGAGGGCCGGCCCTATTGCCCACATGGGAGAGCCAGCTAGCCCCTAACGCCCACATGGAGACCTGGGGCGTCCACCGCATGGGGCTACCTCCAGTCCTGCGGGGATGGACACTAAGGCGGGAATACGGGGGGCGCCAGCGTCCTGGCGCGCTGACGCAATCACCCCGGAGGGCGGGGGGCGCAAGAGTCCTCGCGCTCAATACGCGATCACCCCGCCCTCATCCACACGCCCCGGTCGGAGACGACGACGGAACGAACCTGCCAGCGAGCACGCAGCCGTGCCGCCGCAGGCAAACGCCCAGTCCCAAACGCAAAGCTCCTAAAGGGGCCCTACCTCCGTCATCCCCAATCAAAATGCAACACATGAATCTCGGCTCGGCGCATGATACCTCCAACCCAAACCCGAACCCACCACATGCCGCCCTCGCACCAAACCCAAGCCCGAAGCATGCCGTACTTGACCCCCAATCCCAGCCCAGCACATACATGCCCTAAGAATTCCCGAAGCCCGCCCATCGATCCCTCACCAAGCACATTACCTGGAAAGACTCCGTGATGGCCAAAGAAGCTCCTCCGTGGTGGCCGCCTGCTGTATGTCTAGCAGCGGCGGCGGCTAGCTTATGATGGCGGGAGCTGCTTGCCACCGCCGAACCGCGCGGTGATGCGGAGCTCCCCTGGAACGTAGGGTATCTGCGGGACACCATGGATGAGGACTGCGTTAGTTGAGTTGTGATGACTGTTTATTACGCGCCAGCATCGTACGTATTCCAACCCGGGTACATGACCGAGTAATAACCCCCTCCTGCATCTAGGGGGCATGTAGTTAGTGCACGGTGCACAGCGGTGACGTGTACGTATGGGGCTTGGCACATGCATACACAGGTAGGGAACGCCGGGACGAACGAAGTAAGGGCGGAGGAAGGCATCCGCTGCACCGAAGGCTGGACTACGTACTGCTGCAAGAAAGCTGGCTGCTGAACGCTGCGCGGGTTGCTGACGGGCGGCTGACGCTGGAGGGTTGGCTGACTGGCTGGCTGAAGTACTGGCTGAGCAGTGCAGCAGATACCTTGCCCCACGCACCCGATCGATTCTCCACGGCAGGCGTGCACGTCGGTTGCGAGCAATATGACCCCAACCTGACCTTACTTGTCGCTGGCCAGCCACAACCTTACGACGGTGCGTACCTTGCCTTACATTCTGCCCGCCCAATAACGTCGTTGCGGTCGAGCTCGATCGAGTTGCCGCCGCCCACAGCGGCAGCAACGGCGCTAGCTTCTCGCCGCCGCCGCATCACCAGCAGCGTATGAAAGACGCTCCACCGCCTGTAATAATCAGCGGGGAATTCGGATGTTAGCTTAGCGACCCACGCACGCAGGGAGACGATCACGCATGACACCAATAATCCCCTAGCAATCATGTACTCGGGGAGGAACGAATCCATCTGTTACACGTGTCTCCGGGCCGCCTGTGTTGGCAAGAAGCACTAGCTTGCGTACAAATGGTCAGGCTTGCCGAACACGTACGTGACACGAGCAGTAGGCAAGACCGACACAATCGGGAAGCCCCAACGTCTGTACACATGGCATGCGCCACAGCCCGCGCATAATAATATCCGAGATAGACCCCCGCCCCCGACACATGGCGAAAGCCACAGCCCGCGCATAAGGTCCCTGACCCCCCAACACATGGCAGCAGCCACAGCCCGCGCATAAGGTCCCTGACCCCCCAGCACATGGCAATAGCCACAGCCCGCGCATAAGGTCCCTGACCCCCCAACACATGGCAGCAGCCACAGCCCGCGCATAAGGTCCCTGACCCCCCAGCACATGGCAAAAGCCAGAGCCCGCGCATAAGGTCCCTGACCCCCCAACACATGGCAGCAGCCACAGCCCGCGCATAAGGTCCCTGACCCCCCAGCACATGACAGCAGCCACAGCCCGCGCATAAGGTCCCTGACCCCCCAACACATGGCAAAAGCCACAGCCCGCGCATAAGATCCCTGACGCTCCTCGCCCTTCCAAAACATGCCATACATGATTCCCGAAGCCCGCCCATCCCTGAGCAAGCACACTACCTGGAAAGGACTCCGCGACGGCTAAAGAAGCTCCTCCGTGGTGGGCGTCTGCTGGCCAGCAGCTGCGACAACTAGCTTACGACGGCGGCAGCTGCTTGCTTGTCACCGCCGAACCGGTGCTGCGGAGCTCCCCTGGAGCTAGCGTAGCTAGATAGGATATCTGCGGGACACCATTGATGGACCGCCTTAGCTGATTCTTGATGACTGTTTATTACGCGCCAGCATCGTATTCCATCCCGCGTGCGATACGAGTGACCCCCCTTTACGTGCACCTCCCTCATCCACGCAGCTCCCCCCGGGACCCGCACCTAGCTACATACATAACTTACCCTGCATGTAGATGATCGCCAGCAGGTGGGCAGCGGTTACTATGCCGAGTAAGAGGGATGGCCTGCCTCGCCAGCCTTGAAAGGACTCCGCGATGGCCAAAGAAGCTCCTCCATCCGTGGTGGGCGTATCTGCGGGACACCATTGACGAGGACTGCGTTAGTTGAATTGCGTTTATTACGCACCAGCATCGATTGTATTCCATCCCGCGTGCTTGAACAAGTGATCCCCCTACCTTTATTTACGCTGTCAACATGCATCGTGCACCTCCCTACCTCACCCCCCGCAACCCCCCCCCAGGACCCGCGCCTACGTACCTACCTCACCTTTAGGTGGTCACCAGCAGGTGGGAGCTCCGGCGGGGCGCAGTAGTTGTACGTACGTAGGTCTCGAGCGAGCGACGAACGGAGAGCAGGAGAGCTCGGGCGAGCGATGTCGGGTGGCAAAATTGGAGCGGGGGGGTAGGAAGTGGGGGCATGTAGTTAGTGCACGGTGCACAGCGGTGACGTGTACGTATGGGGCTTGGCACGCACATGCATACACAGGTAGGGAACGCCGGGACGAACGAAGTAAGGGCGGAGCAAGGCATCCGCTGCACCGAAGGCTGGACTACGTACTGCTGCAAGAAAGCTGGCTGCTGAACGCTGCGCGGGTTGCTGACGGGCGGCTGACGCTGGAGGGTTGGCTGGCTGGCTGGCTGAAGTACTGGCTGAGCAGTGCAGCAGATACCTTGCCCCACGCACCCGATCGATTCTCCAGCCACGGCAGGCGTGCACGCACGCACGTCGGTTGCGAGCAATATGTCCCTAACCTGACCTACCTTACTTGTTGGACTTGATGGCTCGCAGAAACGACCCAAGTGCGTGGGAAGCCCCAACCTATGCGTGCTGTCCGATCGATTGATCCCAACTCCATACCTTCAACGCCGTTTACTTCCGAGGTCACACACGGTAATCTCGTGTTGACGTTGACTCCCCGACTGCCTTCTTTATCTCTGGCTCCAGGCAGGCTCCTCTGGATATGCCCATTGTAAGGCGGATGGGAGCCGGTAGGTGGTGGGGCGGACACGCTCGCTCGACGTAGGCGATGGCGCGGGGTTGCTTGCGTCGGCGCGGTGGAGATAGTGGCTTGGCGAAGGTGGAGATAGTGGCTCGGCGGAGGCTCGGCGGAGCGGATCCCACCCCCGAAAACTGTACAACCTTCCTGGGTGAAGATTCCAGCGCGCAGCTCCACCTTCGAAGCGAGACCTGCCTTCAGAGCACGCCAACGAACCTCAGCTGTCCAGCAGCAACGTGTCCAGTAAATGCTGAAGGCGAACTAAGGAGATGTAGTAGGCACATTACAAGGATGCAGGTCTTGCCGCCGCTAAGTAGTGCGGGTGGGACATCATCCTTGGCGGAAGTACGTCCCAGGTACACCTGAAGTATGATCGATCACGGCTTAATGTAATAACATTGTACAATATGGAAAAACATGGATGGCCAAAGGAAGTAAGGAACTCACCACCTACGGCTCACAACATTCATTTGTGTTGAGGCAAAAGCAATATGTTGCTTTAATGTAGGTTGAAGCGTGTGACTCGCATGGGCACATATTGCCTCCAGGAGGCCACAGGGCAGCCAGAGTGATGAAAACACGGTAGCGAGGGCGTCGCAATTCAGCCTGAACGATCAGGGAACGGGTTTATGCCGAAATGCAGTCAGCTTTTGCGAAAGCGGAGTCGCCAGTGCAGCTGCGCGCATGCCGATTTACAGTCACACATCAGGTCGAGTGCCCAGCAGACACAATAACGCGTAGTCTATCAAAGGAGGACCCTGACAAGTTAGCGTTATGCAGTCAAGCGCTGGGATAGCCCGGCCGGTAATTCAGGACCAAATCGGTAATTGCGAAAGATAACGTCGCCCAGACTTAACTCACCTTGATGCTCGAAGCCTCCTCTGTGCAATTCAAGCCTCATCAAGCCGGGTTTTGGGGTCCGTTACTGTGCCGAGGCCAGTTGGCGAAGGCATGCAGAGGAAGTCTTGAGCCACATTAAAGTTTGGTGCGAGGTAATGGAAGCAGTGAGTTCAGTTTATGACAATGGATGACATTCCTTCTTGGCCCGCTTATATACTGCTCAGAACAGTCCAACTCTAATGCGACCGTACAAAACCCAACTGCGGTTACTTGGAACGTCGGTGAGAAGATGACTCATCCTCTCCTTGTAGCGTCTTCTAGTTAATTTGAGAGCACTTTGAAGGCAGTAAGGAGGCACGCCGACCGCAACGGTCGCGCATGGTTCTCAGCAGTTTTCACTCTCCCACGCGTACCCAGCAGCCACGAAAAACTCATGGCGCATGGATATTGTCATGTTTTCCAATGCATTTGTACGTTTTGATCGCGGTGTGGTCGGGAGTGAGGCCATCACACGCAAAGTAAAGATACGGATCGCCAGCAGGAAAGGTTTAGGGTCCGTAACCGCACGTACGGTTTAGGGCCCAAAACCATGTGTCCCTAAACCAGCCCCTCAAAAGACCAAAAGTACCCGAAATACATGGAAATTGCCCTGTGCCAATCCGTTACCAAGAACTAGGCATGCGGTGTTGTACGTCGGCAAGCATGGCACTCGTTAGATGTCAAGGCTTCGTTATCAACCGCGCGCCCCAGCCTGCCTGTAATTGTGCTGAATCAGCGGTAGACAGTGGGCGATGCAAGCCATCCCTTCTGTGGGCAGGCCTGGGCCGACCAGAACACGGCAGTAAAAGCTCTCGGGACGTTAGCCCCAGGCGACTCTTACTAGGCACTGCTGTGTCTCAGCAAGCTGACGACGCCTTACTTGCCAGCAGACGCACATACAGGACACGCACAACGCTGACACTACGAAGCCTCACCTGCTGCCCGACGCCTCGCGCTACATCAGGAAGCAGGGCTACCCCGGAAGGCTCAGGACCACTGCACATGCTGCCAACTCTCAGGCGAGCGACGTCTTTGGAGACGCGCAGGTAGGATGCAAGCAAGCTTACCTACATGTCGTCACACCTCACTGGTGGCTGAGCCTCTTTCCGTTCAAGCGTGAGCAGCTGCAGGCGGCGTCACCGGTGTTGTCACACTGATGAAGCTACGTAACTGGGTGCTGCATCGTAGGAAAGCTGGGGAAGCGGCTGGGCGGAAATGCGCACGCACATCGGCGCCCTTTAATTGCGTTGGGATAATATATTATCCCAACGCAATCGATTGGCCATGGCTTACTTCATGTAAGGCCCCCACAGCAGGTGCCCCCGCGTATCACGGTTCCGGAGCGACAGAGCTGAGTGGTGGATGGTAACGCCCACTTGCTGGCCGTGGTCCAACACGCGCAAAGGGCCCTTACTTGCGTTTGGTGGTGCCCATGCATGTGGGCAAGGTTGCTTGTGTCCAGGAGAGGGGCGCCGTGCATTTCGGCGGCGCGGATTTCAGGAATCTACCGCTGTGCAAGTAGCTTGATATCAACACATTCTGATTGCAGTGGTAATAATCGGGCTTCGTGGAAGTCATTTTGACCCTAAAACCCTTGCTGACGGTGCCATGTACAACTGCCCAGTACAAAGCGCACGCCAAATGGCAATTTAACCAAACATATAATCACCATTTACATGCGTTGTAAGTCAATTGGGAGGATATGGATGGGTTGTGAAAAAACGACAGTGGCGGGCCTCCACGGGCGGCGATGCGAAGGGCTGTGAAAAACCGTCGGTCGCGGTCGTCATGCCGCCGTTTCATGTCACCTTGACATTACGGTCACATCTCACGCATGCTGCTTAGTCAGTCCCTACGAGCTCTTAATGCCTCTAGGATTCACGTACTCATCTATGACTCTGCTGCAAAACCATTGCCGGTACGTAGTCGTGCGGCGCCAATGGCAGTAAGCAACTCGACCGGCTACCCGGTAATGACCGTGTTCCCGTGTTCCCAAGAATGACCGGCTAGCCGGTCATGGCCGTGTTCCCGTGTTCCCGCATTACAATACAGCCAAATGTCACTCCAAGCTTATGGCACCCCTTAGTATGACTTATAAGGACTATTTGATATGTCTGGGCCACTCGCAAGGGCGGGAACACGGCCTAAATGCTGGGAACACGGTTATGACACACACCGTGTTCCCACCAATATCACCCGTGTTCCCACTGATTCCCCCGCTCATATCACCCGCATGGACGCCCGGTACCCTCTATATGACTTATAAGGACTATTTGATATGTCTGGGCCACTCGCAAGGGCGGGAACACGGCCTAAATGCTGGGAACACGGTTATGACACACACCGTGTTCCCACCAATATCACCCGTGTTCCCACCGATTCCGCCGCTCATATCACCCGCATGGACGCCCGGTACCCTCTATATGACTTATAAGGACTATTTAGTATGTCTGGGCCACTCGCAAGGGCGGGAACACGGCCTAAATGCTGGGAACACGGTTATGACACACACCGTGTTCCCACCAATATCACCCGTGTTCCCACTGATTCCCCCGCTCATATCACCCGCATGGACGCCCGGTACCCTCTATATGACTTATAAGGACTATTTGATATGTCTGGGCCACTCGCAAGGGCGGGAACACGGCCTAAATGCTGGGAACACGGTTATGACACACACCGTGTTCCCACCAATATCACCCGTGTTCCCACCGATTCCCCCGCTCATATCACCCGCATGGACGCCCGGTACCCTCTATATGACTTATAAGGACTATTTAGTATGTCTGGGCCACTCGCAAGGGCGGGAACACGGCCTAAATGCTGGGAACACGGTTATGACACACACCGTGTTCCCACCAATATCACCCGTGTTCCCACTGATTCCCCCGCTCATATCACCCGCATGGACGCCCGGTACCCTCTATATGACTTATAAGGACTATTTGATATGTCTGGGCCACTCGCAAGGGCGGGAACACGGCCTAAATGCTGGGAACACGGTTATGACACACACCGTGTTCCCACCAATATCACCCGTGTTCCCACCGATTCCGCCGCTCATATCACCCGCATGGACGCCCGGTACCCTCTATATGACTTATAAGGACTATTTAGTATGTCTGGGCCACTCGCAAGGGCGGGAACACGGCCTAAATGCTGGGAACACGGTTATGACACACACCGTGTTCCCACCAATATCACCCGTGTTCCCACTGATTCCCCCGCTCATATCACCCGCATGGACGCCCGGTACCCTCTATATGACTTATAAGGACTATTTGATATGTCTGGGCCACTCGCAAGGGCGGGAACACGGCCTAAATGCTGGGAACACGGTTATGACACACACCGTGTTCCCACCAATATCACCCGTGTTCCCACTCTCATATCACCCGCATGGACGCCCGGTACCCTCTATATGACTTATAAGGACTATTTAGTATGTCTGGGCCACTCGCAAGGGCGGGAACACGGCCTAAATGCTGGGAACACGGTTATGACACACACCGTGTTCCCACCAATATCACCCGTGTTCCCACCGATTCCGCCGCTCATATCACCCGCATGGACGCCCGGTACCCTCTATATGACTTATAAGGACTATTTAGTATGTCTGGGCCACTCGCAAGGGCGGGAACACGGCCTAAATGCTGGGAACACGGTTATGACACACACCGTGTTCCCACCAATATCACCCGTGTTCCCACTCTCATATCACCCGCATGGACGCCCGGTACCCTCTATATGACTTATAAGGACTATTTAGTATGTCTGGGCCACTCGCAAGGGCGGGAACACGGCCTAAATGCTGGGAACACGGCCATGACATGCACCGTGTTCCCACCAATATCACCCGTGTTCCCACTGATTCCCCCGCTCATATCACCCGCATGGACGCCCGGTACCCTCTATATGACTTATAATGACTATTTAGTATGTCTGGGCCACTCGCAAGGGCGGGAACACGGCCTAAAATGCTGGGAACACGGCCATGACATGCACCGTGTTCCCACCAATAACACCCGTGTTCCCACCGATTCCCCCGGTCATATCACCCATATCGGTCTCCGATACCCTCTATATGACTTATAATGACTATTTGATATGTCCGGACCACTCGCAAGGGTGGAAACACGGCCTAAAAGGCAGGGAACACGGTCGTGACATGCACCGTGTTCCCACCTATTTCCTCGCTCATATGACCCGCACGGATGCCTGATACCCTTCATATGACTTCTATGTAAGTTTCGATGTGTCCAGACAACTCGTAAGGGTCGGAACACGGCTGTAGAGGCTGGGAACACGGCCATCACACACAACCGTGTTCCCACCTGTTATCCTGCAGATATCACCCGCAACGATGTCTGATACCTGTCATATACCTTACACTAATGATTGCATGGTGCCCGTGCAACTGGTAAGGTGGGAACATGGTCAAAAAGGCTGGGAACATGGCAATAACACGCACCGTGTTCCCACCTGTTTCCCCGCTCGTATCAACTTCAGTGACACCTATGACATTTCCGAAAAGTTTTCAAGGTGCCCCGACCAGTCGAAGGGTGAGTTCCCTTTGAATGTTTGTTTTTCATAACTTCGAATTTGCTACGGCCTGTACGGCAGAGGTCCATGACGGCCTTGCTGGAGTCCAGGCCATTACAAGTGAATATAACAATCATACTACTGTGGTTAATGATTGATGACTGGGTATGCAGCGTCTTCCACAGCTTCACATCAAAAATGAGCGATACATTTTCATACTGTATGTTGTTCATATCAAAACAGGACGTAGACAATTAGAAAACAACTGTTTGACTCTATCTTTTCAGCTGCCGTTGGTAGTGTCGCTTCAGTTTTTACCCCCGGTCATGGTCAAACGTAGGGCGGTAGGGATTGCAGTCCTAAAATGCTAGGCCTCAATGAACCTGGGACACAAGGTACCCAGCTCCTAAGGCCGCAACGAAGGGCTGCTCAGCAAGCGAGAGGCGGCGCGTACGGGAATGGTGAGCTTGGCAGTAACTTTAGCGTCCCCGGGACAGAGTTACATCCACAATTACGTGTCTTTGAAGGTACGGACGATGAGCAAGTGGATCAGGCCGCTGCTTCGTCGTCTGAAGAGTATGAAGGCAGCAGCAGCGACACTGGCGAGGATGGTAAGACATTTTCTCTTGGCGAGCAAGGAAGCTCGCTACCTTTTTATAACCTATTCTATAATGCTGTAGAGGCGCGCAAGCAGCCCAAGGCGCGACAAAGGCGCAACTATAAAGTCGGGCAATCTGGGCCATGCGTGCAAGGTGAGCTTGGCGTGGCAATGAATGTGTTTGATCCCATGGTGTGGACCAGAATCCCATTCTTGCGGTGTGTTTTCCGTTTGCAGGAAACCCACGGAATCAGCCAAAGGGGGAGCGCCCCAAAAGGTCGCGGAAACGCAACGCGGATCGAGAGCCTGTCGGTGAGTACTTTGGTGGATTTACTAGAATGCGCTTATTGGCTCGTCGACGAAACATTACTCTGTGGCCGAACTTAACCATACCCTCCTCGTCGGCCCAGAGCACAAACCCCTCAGCCGGGACGCCCATGGACAATTCGAGGGCAGCCAGCAAGAGGCGCGCAGGACCAGGAGACGGATCGTTCGCCTGCAGGAGGGCATCGCGGGTTTCGTAGAGCAGGCTGTACGTCAGCACGGAGATCAAGTGTCTGTTGTGAACCTCTTTGTATTGCCTGGGGAGAAGGCACGGCTGGAGTCTTATGAACCGGTGTTTTTCCCACCGGAAGCCAAAGACGCATTCCAAAACACCATGGTTATACATAACGGTGTAGAAAAGCGCCTAATCGACGCCAACATTGCAACGATGCAGCAGGTCCTTGTTGCAGGGTACCAGGATCCCGGTATCGGTTCTTCAGGTGCGGTTGCAGCCCTGCTGCTATCTGTTGCTGCCGAACACCTGAATATTATTGTGAACCTGCTCTTCACTTTGTCTAATCAACGTCGTGTCTATTTGCAACTCCTCCCTCCAGCTCCCTTGCGCCTCGACTGTTCACGATGCATTAAAAATACATGTTCTTACCTTGCCCCGCCCCCTAATGTCTGAAATGCAGCCTCTGCCCTAAAGCTAGTGCCCTCCGAAATTGATGAAGTGATGGCGAGGCTGAAGGCATGGAACACGCACATGCTGCGTAACCTGGTCAGCATATTGCGGAACATTGCTCACACGGCATTTGGGACCGGTCCACCGCCAAGCTTTTGGGACACTAAACGCTTCGGCCAATTCGGGACAAGCTTGACACGGCAGCCTGCACTCTGGGTGAGCTAATGCGTACACGGTATCTTCGGGCGGTGTCACCCCGGCTGAATACTCTACTGAACTCTCACTGTTTCCCTGCAGGGCAGCGAAGTCCTCCTGGAAATGAGTCGCCTGCTCCTGGAGAACGGCCTTGCGGGCAAAATCCTCCCCAATGCAAGCGCTGAGGGCCCCGGCACTAGCAACATCGGAACTCTGCAGCCAGCCCTAATGTTCAGGGCTTCCCTTTCTGAAGGACTTGCCACAGTGCGCCACCTGTCCTGCTGGCGTGGGAAGAAGGCTATGGAGCTGACGTGGCTACATAATTACCTGAGCGAGGAAAAGAAGGTGGGGAGCAGTCGCCATAAGAATGCAAATATTTTCTTTGCAGTTTTTATGATTCTGTCTGTTGTACTGCCTTCTTCTACCTTACTTCTCTTACCGATCGCTTGAACCCCAGTCCCCTTATGTCGTTCTGGGATATGCAGGGCCATGCTGCTGCCGAGGGCCTGGACGGCATTAGGAAAGCCAGCGGCGCGGGTACCTATGGTATGGAGGCAGTGGTGAGCTATGGGCGGCAGCCCCCGCAGCAGGCAGCGCGCCTCCCCTTCAGCGGCTTCGAACCTGTAGCTGCGGGCGCTGGCGCGCCTGGTGTCGGCGGTGCCGTGCACGGCACCGCCGACACCAGGCGCGCCAGCGCCCGCAGCTACAGGTTCGAAGCCGCTGAAGGGGAGGCGCGCTGCCTGCTGCGGGGGCGGCATTCCCAAGCCAGAACTCTGCCAACCGGCGGTGCCGTGCACGGCACCGCCGACACCAGGCGCGCCAGCGCCCGCAGCTACAGGTTCGAAGCCGCTGAAGGGGAGGCGCGCTGCCTGCTGCGGGGGCGGCATTCCCAAGCCAGAACTCTGCCAACCGGCGGTGCCGTGCACGGCACCGCCGACACCAGGCGCGCCAGCGCCCGCAGCTACAGGTTCGAAGCCGCTGAAGGGGAGGCGCGCTGCCTGCTGCGGGGGCTGCCGCCCATAGCTCACCACTGCCTCCATACCATAGGTACCCGCGCCGCTGGCTTTCCTAATGCCGTCCAGGCCCTCGGCAGCAGCATGGCCCTGCATATCCCAGAACGACATAAGGGGACTGGGGTTCAAGCGATCGGTAAGAGAAGTAAGGTAGAAGAAGGCAGTACAACAGACAGAATCATAAAAACTGCAAAGAAAATATTTGCATTCTTATGGCGACTGCTCCCCACCTTCTTTTCCTCGCTCAGGTAATTATGTAGCCACGTCAGCTCCATAGCCTTCTTCCCACGCCAGCAGGACAGGTGGCGCACTGTGGCAAGTCCTTCAGAAAGGGAAGCCCTGAACATTAGGGCTGGCTGCAGAGTTCCGATGTTGCTAGTGCCGGGGCCCTCAGCGCTTGCATTGGGGAGGATTTTGCCCGCAAGGCCGTTCTCCAGGAGCAGGCGACTCATTTCCAGGAGGACTTCGCTGCCCTGCAGGGAAACAGTGAGAGTTCAGTAGAGTATTCAGCCGGGGTGACACCGCCCGAAGATACCGTGTACGCATTAGCTCACCCAGAGTGCAGGCTGCCGTGTCAAGCTTGTCCCGAATTGGCCGAAGCGTTTAGTGTCCCAAAAGCTTGGCGGTGGACCGGTCCCAAATGCCGTGTGAGCAATGTTCCGCAATATGCTGACCAGGTTACGCAGCATGTGCGTGTTCCATGCCTTCAGCCTCGCCATCACTTCATCAATTTCGGAGGGCACTAGCTTTAGGGCAGAGGCTGCATTTCAGACATTAGGGGGCGGGGCAAGGTAAGAACATGTATTTTTAATGCATCGTGAACAGTCGAGGCGCAAGGGAGCTGGAGGGAGGAGTTGCAAATAGACACGACGTTGATTAGACAAAGTGAAGAGCAGGTTCACAATAATATTCAGGTGTTCGGCAGCAACAGATAGCAGCAGGGCTGCAACCGCACCTGAAGAACCGATACCGGGATCCTGGTACCCTGCAACAAGGACCTGCTGCATCGTTGCAATGTTGGCGTCGATTAGGCGCTTTTCTACACCGTTATGTATAACCATGGTGTTTTGGAATGCGTCTTTGGCTTCCGGTGGGAAAAACACCGGTTCATAAGACTCCAGCCGTGCCTTCTCCCCAGGCAATACAAAGAGGTTCACAACAGACACTTGATCTCCGTGCTGACGTACAGCCTGCTCTACGAAACCCGCGATGCCCTCCTGCAGGCGAACGATCCGTCTCCTGGTCCTGCGCGCCTCTTGCTGGCTGCCCTCGAATTGTCCATGGGCGTCCCGGCTGAGGGGTTTGTGCTCTGGGCCGACGAGGAGGGTATGGTTAAGTTCGGCCACAGAGTAATGTTTCGTCGACGAGCCAATAAGCGCATTCTAGTAAATCCACCAAAGTACTCACCGACAGGCTCTCGATCCGCGTTGCGTTTCCGCGACCTTTTGGGGCGCTCCCCCTTTGGCTGATTCCGTGGGTTTCCTGCAAACGGAAAACACACCGCAAGAATGGGATTCTGGTCCACACCATGGGATCAAACACATTCATTGCCACGCCAAGCTCACCTTGCACGCATGGCCCAGATTGCCCGACTTTATAGTTGCGCCTTTGTCGCGCCTTGGGCTGCTTGCGCGCCTCTACAGCATTATAGAATAGGTTATAAAAAGGTAGCGAGCTTCCTTGCTCGCCAAGAGAAAATGTCTTACCATCCTCGCCAGTGTCGCTGCTGCTGCCTTCATACTCTTCAGACGACGAAGCAGCGGCCTGATCCACTTGCTCATCGTCCGTACCTTCAAAGACACGTAATTGTGGATGTAACTCTGTCCCGGGGACGCTAAAGTTACTGCCAAGCTCACCATTCCCGTACGCGCCGCCTCTCGCTTGCTGAGCAGCCCTTCGTTGCGGCCTTAGGAGCTGGGTACCTTGTGTCCCAGGTTCATTGAGGCCTAGCATTTTAGGACTGCAATCCCTACCGCCCTACGTTTGACCATGACCGGGGGTAAAAACTGAAGCGACACTACCAACGGCAGCTGAAAAGATAGAGTCAAACAGTTGTTTTCTAATTGTCTACGTCCTGTTTTGATATGAACAACATACAGTATGAAAATGTATCGCTCATTTTTGATGTGAAGCTGTGGAAGACGCTGCATACCCAGTCATCAATCATTAACCACAGTAGTATGATTGTTATATTCACTTGTAATGGCCTGGACTCCAGCAAGGCCGTCATGGACCTCTGCCGTACAGGCCGTAGCAAATTCGAAGTTATGAAAAACAAACATTCAAAGGGAACTCACCCTTCGACTGGTCGGGGCACCTTGAAAACTTTTCGGAAATGTCATAGGTGTCACTGAAGTTGATACGAGCGGGGAAACAGGTGGGAACACGGTGCGTGTTATTGCCATGTTCCCAGCCTTTTTGACCATGTTCCCACCTTACCAGTTGCACGGGCACCATGCAATCATTAGTGTAAGGTATATGACAGGTATCAGACATCGTTGCGGGTGATATCTGCAGGATAACAGGTGGGAACACGGTTGTGTGTGATGGCCGTGTTCCCAGCCTCTACAGCCGTGTTCCGACCCTTACGAGTTGTCTGGACACATCGAAACTTACATAGAAGTCATATGAAGGGTATCAGGCATCCGTGCGGGTCATATGAGCGAGGAAATAGGTGGGAACACGGTGCATGTCACGACCGTGTTCCCTGCCTTTTAGGCCGTGTTTCCACCCTTGCGAGTGGTCCGGACATATCAAATAGTCATTATAAGTCATATAGAGGGTATCGGAGACCGATATGGGTGATATGACCGGGGGAATCGGTGGGAACACGGGTGTTATTGGTGGGAACACGGTGCATGTCATGGCCGTGTTCCCAGCATTTTAGGCCGTGTTCCCGCCCTTGCGAGTGGCCCAGACATACTAAATAGTCATTATAAGTCATATAGAGGGTACCGGGCGTCCATGCGGGTGATATGAGCGGGGGAATCAGTGGGAACACGGGTGATATTGGTGGGAACACGGTGCATGTCATGGCCGTGTTCCCAGCATTTAGGCCGTGTTCCCGCCCTTGCGAGTGGCCCAGACATACTAAATAGTCCTTATAAGTCATATAGAGGGTACCGGGCGTCCATGCGGGTGATATGAGAGTGGGAACACGGGTGATATTGGTGGGAACACGGTGTGTGTCATAACCGTGTTCCCAGCATTTAGGCCGTGTTCCCGCCCTTGCGAGTGGCCCAGACATACTAAATAGTCCTTATAAGTCATATAGAGGGTACCGGGCGTCCATGCGGGTGATATGAGCGGCGGAATCGGTGGGAACACGGGTGATATTGGTGGGAACACGGTGTGTGTCATAACCGTGTTCCCAGCATTTAGGCCGTGTTCCCGCCCTTGCGAGTGGCCCAGACATACTAAATAGTCCTTATAAGTCATATAGAGGGTACCGGGCGTCCATGCGGGTGATATGAGAGTGGGAACACGGGTGATATTGGTGGGAACACGGTGTGTGTCATAACCGTGTTCCCAGCATTTAGGCCGTGTTCCCGCCCTTGCGAGTGGCCCAGACATACTAAATAGTCCTTATAAGTCATATAGAGGGTACCGGGCGTCCATGCGGGTGATATGAGCGGGGGAATCAGTGGGAACACGGGTGATATTGGTGGGAACACGGTGTGTGTCATAACCGTGTTCCCAGCATTTAGGCCGTGTTCCCGCCCTTGCGAGTGGCCCAGACATACTAAATAGTCCTTATAAGTCATATAGAGGGTACCGGGCGTCCATGCGGGTGATATGAGCGGGGGAATCGGTGGGAACACGGGTGATATTGGTGGGAACACGGTGTGTGTCATGACCGTGTTCCCGGCGTTTAGGCCGTGTTCCCACGGTTGCGAGTGGCCCGGATATACCAAATAGTCCTTATAAGTCATACTAAGGGGTGCCATAAGCTTGGAGTGACATTCGGCTGTATTGTAATGCGGGAACACGGGAACACGGCCATGACCGGCTAGCCGGTCATTCTTGGGAACACGGGAACACGGTCATTACCGGGTAGCCGGTTCATTTTATAACTCGGGGAATCAGTGGGAACACGGGTGATATTGGTGGGAACACGGTGTGTGTCATAACCGTGTTCCCAGCATTTAGGCCGTGTTCCCGCCCTTGCGAGTGGCCCAGACATACTAAATAGTCCTTATAAGTCATATAGAGGGTACCGGGCGTCCATGCGGGTGATATGAGCGGGGGAATCGGTGGGAACACGGGTGATATTGGTGGGAACACGGTGTGTGTCATAACCGTGTTCCCAGCATTTAGGCCGTGTTCCCGCCCTTGCGAGTGGCCCAGACATATCAAATAGTCCTTATAAGTCATATAGAGGGTACCGGGCGTCCATGCGGGTGATATGAGCGGGGGAATCAGTGGGAACACGGGTGATATTGGTGGGAACACGGTGTGTGTCATAACCGTGTTCCCAGCATTTAGGCCGTGTTCCCGCCCTTGCGAGTGGCCCAGACATACTAAATAGTCCTTATAAGTCATATAGAGGGTACCGGGCGTCCATGCGGGTGATATGAGCGGCGGAATCGGTGGGAACACGGGTGATATTGGTGGGAACACGGTGTGTGTCATAACCGTGTTCCCAGCATTTAGGCCGTGTTCCCGCCCTTGCGAGTGGCCCAGACATATCAAATAGTCCTTATAAGTCATATAGAGGGTACCGGGCGTCCATGCGGGTGATATGAGCGGGGGAATCAGTGGGAACACGGGTGATATTGGTGGGAACACGGTGTGTGTCATAACCGTGTTCCCAGCATTTAGGCCGTGTTCCCGCCCTTGCGAGTGGCCCAGACATATCAAATAGTCCTTATAAGTCATACTAAGGGGTGCCATAAGCTTGGAGTGACATTTGGCTGTATTGTAATGCGGGAACACGGGAACACGGCCATGACCGGCTAGCCGGTCATTCTTGGGAACACGGGAACACGGTCATTACCGGGTAGCCGGTCGAGTTGCTTACTGGATTCCCCCGCTCATATCACCCGCATGGACGCCCGGTACCCTCTATATGACTTATAAGGACTATTTGATATGTCTGGGCCACTCGCAAGGGCGGGAACACGGCCTAAATGCTGGGAACACGGTTATGACACACACCGTGTTCCCACCAATATCACCCGTGTTCCCACCGATTCCGCCGCTCATATCACCCGCATGGACGCCCGGTACCCTCTATATGACTTATAAGGACTATTTAGTATGTCTGGGCCACTCGCAAGGGCGGGAACACGGCCTAAATGCTGGGAACACGGTTATGACACACACCGTGTTCCCACCAATATCACCCGTGTTCCCACTGATTCCCCCGCTCATATCACCCGCATGGACGCCCGGTACCCTCTATATGACTTATAAGGACTATTTGATATGTCTGGGCCACTCGCAAGGGCGGGAACACGGCCTAAATGCTGGGAACACGGTTATGACACACACCGTGTTCCCACCAATATCACCCGTGTTCCCACCGATTCCCCCGCTCATATCACCCGCATGGACGCCCGGTACCCTCTATATGACTTATAAGGACTATTTAGTATGTCTGGGCCACTCGCAAGGGCGGGAACACGGCCTAAATGCTGGGAACACGGTTATGACACACACCGTGTTCCCACCAATATCACCCGTGTTCCCACTGATTCCCCCGCTCATATCACCCGCATGGACGCCCGGTACCCTCTATATGACTTATAAGGACTATTTGATATGTCTGGGCCACTCGCAAGGGCGGGAACACGGCCTAAATGCTGGGAACACGGTTATGACACACACCGTGTTCCCACCAATATCACCCGTGTTCCCACCGATTCCGCCGCTCATATCACCCGCATGGACGCCCGGTACCCTCTATATGACTTATAAGGACTATTTAGTATGTCTGGGCCACTCGCAAGGGCGGGAACACGGCCTAAATGCTGGGAACACGGTTATGACACACACCGTGTTCCCACCAATATCACCCGTGTTCCCACTGATTCCCCCGCTCATATCACCCGCATGGACGCCCGGTACCCTCTATATGACTTATAAGGACTATTTGATATGTCTGGGCCACTCGCAAGGGCGGGAACACGGCCTAAATGCTGGGAACACGGTTATGACACACACCGTGTTCCCACCAATATCACCCGTGTTCCCACCGATTCCCCCGCTCATATCACCCGCATGGACGCCCGGTACCCTCTATATGACTTATAAGGACTATTTAGTATGTCTGGGCCACTCGCAAGGGCGGGAACACGGCCTAAATGCTGGGAACACGGTTATGACACACACCGTGTTCCCACCAATATCACCCGTGTTCCCACTGATTCCCCCGCTCATATCACCCGCATGGACGCCCGGTACCCTCTATATGACTTATAAGGACTATTTGATATGTCTGGGCCACTCGCAAGGGCGGGAACACGGCCTAAATGCTGGGAACACGGTTATGACACACACCGTGTTCCCACCAATATCACCCGTGTTCCCACCGATTCCGCCGCTCATATCACCCGCATGGACGCCCGGTACCCTCTATATGACTTATAAGGACTATTTAGTATGTCTGGGCCACTCGCAAGGGCGGGAACACGGCCTAAATGCTGGGAACACGGTTATGACACACACCGTGTTCCCACCAATATCACCCGTGTTCCCACCGATTCCGCCGCTCATATCACCCGCATGGACGCCCGGTACCCTCTATATGACTTATAAGGACTATTTAGTATGTCTGGGCCACTCGCAAGGGCGGGAACACGGCCTAAATGCTGGGAACACGGTTATGACACACACCGTGTTCCCACCAATATCACCCGTGTTCCCACTGATTCCCCCGCTCATATCACCCGCATGGACGCCCGGTACCCTCTATATGACTTATAAGGACTATTTGATATGTCTGGGCCACTCGCAAGGGCGGGAACACGGCCTAAATGCTGGGAACACGGTTATGACACACACCGTGTTCCCACCAATATCACAGCACCGCGTGGATACGAATGGATGCTTGATACCCTTAGTGTTTTTGACAAGTACGGTGAGCAGCTAACCAGTCAAACAACGTAATTATCAATTTCCGAAAGTGCAGTACAGGCGACCTAATTTTGCCGTACAGCACGCACTATTTGCAATATTTTCGCTTCGTTTTATATTGTATCCATTTTGCGTGTTTCTGTATGGCCGTCGCTTTATATTGCTCATTATTATATAGCATTATTTGTCGTTTCTGCGGTTCTGCAATTTACATAAAGTTTTGCGACGGAGCACTGGATACCATCCAAGCTTTTTGATGGAGGAGGAAAGCTGCTGTAACTTTCCAGTGCAGTAAGAGGACTGGGCTGGGTCACAAGTGGTACATGTGTCTCCCTTGCCATACCCAGAGTTCCTAACTATTACCTAGTCAAGCAGTAGTAAAATTTAATTGAATATCACTTATCACACCGCCTCCCCACTCATCACACAGCCTGACACATACCCCGACAAGCAAGTCATCAACAGCATTAAGCGCAACCCAATGCACACAAGCTTAGCTCCCACTCTCAGGCTTAGCTTTACACCACAAGCAGCTGACACATTATGCTAGTTCACATAAAGTTATACTTGGCATATCACAAGCCACAAAGGATAATGCCCGCTTTTGCAGCAAGTAAATAAAATCTTTTTTAAGTCAGCAAGGATTCGCAGCGTCGAGATATGCCAGAAGCTACCACAGCGTCACTAAGCCCCACAGGTAGGAGGCGCGGAAGTGCTCAACCCAGATCGAATCACAGGGGTTGCCCAGACCGGTAGGCGCGTCATAGCGGCTGCTGCGCCCGACTACGAGGAAGAACCCACTGCAGGCGGACAGGCATGACTTAATGGCGGCGGGCCCAACAGGGCCGCCACCCTGGGCATGGTGGTGAGGCAACCAGCAGGTCACCATGCAGACCAACATGTCGTCCAGTGTGCAGTCCGCCTATGTCCACCCCCGACCGCATCGAGAGAGCCAGTCCAGGAACTCCACGCTTGCGATGGTGGTGGGAGCCAGTGCCCTCAGGAGCATCTGGTTGGCGGCCGCTAGCCCCTCCCCTCCTGGTACACCGCCTCCTGTTCGTCGTGGGGGGGCTGAAAAACACGGGCGGCGTAGGGCCTCCACACGGGCTAGACGACACGGGCTAGACGGCCGCCAGCGACCCCAAGGAGGGGTGCCACCTACGCAGCAGTGAAGGGATACGGAACGGCAGAGGTGCGGTGATCGTGGATTTAGACACGCCGTATCACAAAAGGTTACCCAGCCGAAGCCGAGCGAGGTATCCAGGGTCGAACGCAGGAGTGGTTAAGCGAGGGCCGGACATGGATTATTGGAGTATGATGGAGACACGGGCGCGGCCCATAACCCTACCGAGATAGGGCCAGGACGGGCAGCGCTATTCGGGATTCCAGCGGGAACGCCCACCATCGAGTCGGCGGCAGCGGTTAGGCTCATTTGTACGGGAATTCATTAGGCAAAGCTAATCTCATGATTTCTTACCGACGGTCCAGATGGGTTGGGCAGCACAGCAGGCACGCCCGCCAGGCCAGAAAGTCCGTAGGATGGACCCGCCTACGAGTAGACAGCGTAGGGCAGAGTATACAAGAATCGACGGAGCTGATCCACCGGAATAAACGGATCGGTGTTCGGAAGACAAACAGACTAGCGGGACTACCTGCGAGCGTTTTGCAATACGGCGGCAGACCTGAACACCATAGAGCGTTTACGGAACACAGCGAATAAGTTGCTGAACGCGTTAGAAGACTCACCATTGCTCCGGACCCAAGGCCCAAAGTCGCGGCCCAGTCGATGCATAGGATTGCCGAAGAATGCCATCTCGTCACAATGTGGCTCTGTTGCTACTATTTCATTTGTTTAGTCCTAAACAGGCCTTGTGCATTAAAATCCCCATACAGCAAGAGCAAGAATGAAAAACCCTTCCCCATCGGGCGCACCTAACGTGACAGTCTCGACGTCATGTGAAGAAAGTATCGCACGTATACGAGGAACATTGGCTGTGTCATGTAGGCGCAGTGAGATTTGAGCATGGCTAGCCTAGCATTCTGGATGTGTAAAAGGGGTTGGAGTAAGCTGCTTAACTCGTCGGAAGTAGTCAGAAGTAGAATGCAAGGTAAATTCGCACCTTTTGCTCCGCAAGCTGCGAGTTGAGCTTAGCAAGCTCTGGGTAGCAGCTGATATCGTAAGCTTCGCAGCAACCAGTGTGCCCCTTGAAGTGCAGCTTGTCAATCACGAACAGGGTGTCGCGGGCCCAGGCGGGCTCACGGTTAAGAGTATACGCATGGCCATGGCAGCTGTTGTCGTACACCACAACACGAGGCGCCACCTCCCACCGTGTGTACAGTACCTCGAAGAGGGTCCGTGGGGATTCGTGTCGATCCATCATATGGAACCCCAGGCAGCCCGCACACTTAGCACAATGCAGAACAAAGAGGCCAGGGGTAAGGTCTTTGGAGTCATAGTGATACTTGGTGCAGCGCGATTGATGTGCACGATAGTCGGCCAGGTACCTGCAATATGATTTATTAATTGGCAAGTGGTTCGAGAAGACACTAGACTGATGCAAGTCCATATACTTGCCTTCCTAGTCGTCGGCGAACAGGGAGGTTCGGGTAATAACAGCCAGAGTAGAGAAACTCCTCCTCTGGGCTTGACGAGGCACCTATTGTATCCATACAGGGGAGAGTTCTTAAAATAGGTTTGCTTTTGTGGTGTTGCGCAGAAAACACACCTGTCCAGTGGGGGAGATCGTGCTCAGAGGTGTGAAAGCGCTCGGCACTGCTGGTGTTGCCAGCAGTACCTCCAGCGCCATCACTCCGTGAGTGATCCTGTTCAGTCCGAGCACGTTTGAGAACCCTGTTTCCATATGCTTCGTCTGTCGCCACTGAGTAGCATGCCTTGGCCTTGTCAAGGATGCTGTACAGGAGCCCCGATGCCGAAGCAGGCAAGCGCATACCATTGCTCCTTGCCTCGCCAATTATGAAGCCATGTATGATTGGCGCGCTCTCCTGATACGGGGAGTACCGAAATGCTTTAGCGCTCTCCTTTCCCGCACACGCAACCCCAACGACAGGACTCACCGCTAGCACATGCAGATTAGCCATAGGCAGTGGTTGGCTATCCATCCTGAGCAGCTCCTGAAGGCATGGCTGCACGGAGCCCGGCACGAGAGCGCACATTGGGCTGTCGGATGCAAGGCTTCTTACCAGTCTTAAGATGTGCGACGGACCACTGTACTGGACTGTAGTGTCCTGCTCAACAGCCGTGTACTGGGCTCCCTGCATGGCACGTTCACCCAATCAAGCTTGTATTAACATACGAAGCAGCTAGGCAGCAGCGCACGAAGGCAGAGTGATAATGAGGAGTACCTTAATATGCACGTGTACACATGGCGCCAGTTTGCCCACTGTATGTATGCGAACACTTACCAAGAACGGCATAAGCGTGCCAGGTAGGCTACGAGACATGGCCGTGTAGTCCAACTGGCTAATGCCCGTGGAGGACAGGAGCCTTCGCAGCATGTCGCGGTGGTGTTTATCTTGCACAAGCAGCCTCTGGTCATGCAGCGAGCCAGCCCTTGCTGCTTCCGTCTCGAGTGGTAGCCAGTTAGACAGCAGCGTGCTCTATGGTCAAAAGGACAAGCAACCCATTCAAATAATTAGCTTGAAAAGGCAAACCCTGGCCATAGGTCATGCCCGATAATGTAGCGAATATGGATGGAAGCCAACCCCCCCGGGGCCTTTGCAAAGAGCCCGTGCATGTGAAATCGGGCATGTGAAATCCCCCCTTACACGAGCATGCCCAGGCCATCTCACCTTTTCATTCCTTATGCTAAGGAGGATGCCGTCAACAATGATGTACTGGAACCGGTCGTGGGGAGCACACTTGCAGTCGAAGGTGCTGGCGTACGCCGGTTGCTGAAGTGTAATAAAGTTCAACCACGCCTCCTGGAACCTGTCAGCGGGGTTTGTACATGCAGAATTGACTGCACTGGCCGACGTGCTTCGACGATTCAATCAGGCTCGTAGGCAATCACAAAAAGTTGCGACAAAAGGAATCATATCGTAATGTTATTGTCCAAGTTAGTATGCGTACAGGGGGCCACATATGAAGGCAATAGCATTAGCAACCTACTGCGCTCTCTTGTTCACGAAGAAGTCGTACTCGGTAGTGTTATTCCGGTCCAGAAAACCCCTGGCAACGTACATGTCCACCACGGTTCTCCAAAGTGAGTAGAACGGGGTCGATGATGTCGTCATCTGAATGCTGTACCTGTGACGTCGATTCACGGGCGTACATTGAAAGCATTAGTGAGTGTATGGTTCCCCTGCTTGCCTCCCCAATCATAACCTCAGGTATGTCGAGCGTCAAACGCACATACTACACACCACATCGTCCAGTTATCCACGCCGCAATCTCACCAAGCAAGGAGTTCGTGAGTGAAGATGTCGATGCCGTTGAGGTTAAGCAGACCATGTGTGTCGTACGAGTACCCACTGGTAACACCGCAAACACATTGCACAGTCTTGCAGTCTACCCTCTTGAACCATGACAGGCTGTAGATGATAGGGCAGCGCTTAATGCTAGCAGACGAGCTGCTTGCATCACTGCAAGCCATCCCGCAGCCCGGGCAGATCTCCTACAGTTGGCACATATTATGTTCATTCACAGAGGAGGGCCCAATCAACGGCAAGCATGTGCAAACTCGCACCTCTGGCATCAGAACATCGGGAATATCACCTAGCCCAGGGCTGTACAATGGCCGCTCTCCATCGACAAACATTTCTTGTATTGTGCCCTGCAATAGAATCTACATGTAAGGATCTTGAGACCGCGGCCACCTGGTCGCACCAAAGCCGCACCTTCGACACGGACTTAACGCGTAGCTTGCCACACTCGTCCAAGTACGACTTTGTCAAGCGGTGGATGGCGGCCACCTCGTCCTCATCGTCATAGTGCTCGCATGGTCCAGGTTCACCGTCGTCGGCGGCGGCAGTAGAGAGCTGCTGTGTATGCGAACAGCCCCTGCTCCTGGGACAGGTCAGGCACACCACGGAGCCCGGACGACTAATGCATGCCGCTAGATTGGCAGGCTCGCCTACCACCCACACCTCTCCCTTCTCAGCGTGCTTTGGGATTGGAAAGTCTAGCAGCTTTGGGAGGCATAGGAGTCGTGCCGGGGCACAGCCTGGTAGCAGCGAGGTTACACACCCCCGCCGCATTAAGCACCACCACTGCAAATGGTTAGGCGGGCGTGGTGGTGCCGAAGTGAGGCTGAAGGCAAGGGGTATCCAGTTATTGCGTTTCGCCGACCTTACCTTCAGCGCACTAACGTGCTCGCAGAAGTGAACGCCTCCTCTGTAGGTCCCGCTGTCCCATGTTACGACGAGCTGTCCTTGGTATAGCTGGCGATCAAAGTCCTGACCGGGACCTTGGCACGAGCACCAACATACAAAGTCATCCCCGTCCACAAATGTAATGCGACGTATAGTCACAAACGCCACACCGCGCTGCGCTTTGGAGTATGGTAAGCAGTATGTAGCTTCGGTGTCGTCGCAGGATAGCGGGGAAGGTGGATCTGCTGACATTAGCTTCTGGAGTTCTATCACGTAGGCGCCGTTACTAAGATCGCTAGTGATATCAGGACAAGATGGATCTGCGCAGCACAATAATTGGACTGGCAGGGCGGCTACGGCCGCGAAGTTATGGGCTGGGATGTGGCCAGCGTTGCTTCCGCCCGCTTCTTCCAAGTCCAGGCCGGTGTGAATCAACGCCAGAGAGTCACGCTGACCATGGCTACTTATAATCGAAGGCTGGCCCATGCGAACGCGCGTAGTCTCAGCGCGGCCCTCGTTGTTAATAGCGATTGTAATGGCGACACCCCTTGGTACGCGGCCTGCCTTCTTCTTAGTGGATCTCATAAGATTTGCGACGAGCACATACAGGACTAGGAGGCTCAGCATCATTAAAATAAGAGTCTCGGTCAACATTGTGGCCTGGGCTGCGTGCACGTCTAAACGCTTGGTGAGAGCGAGGGCAAATCTAAGCCTTGTAGTTTTGTGAGGTAAGCAAATCAACTAGTTCAAAATCTCATAGGAGGCAAATGATCTCAAGCAAGTCGCGGCTCATTCGGATCCATTCATGACACAAACAAACAGCTGGCCCTCCACGCAGCGGGTTCTTCATGGTGCAAACATTCCCCCTGGCATAAAAGTGGCTGATAACGGGATTCGGCTGCTTCGGCGTAGGCAAACCCAGCGAGCTCGGCGAAACCCAGGGAGTTCAGCGATCAAATCGTTTACTACTCCCGCTTCCGCAGTCGAGCTGCTCTGCCCCTGTGTAAGCGCGTTCGAGGTAATAGCCATTTCCCCTGACATCGAAGTGGCTGGTAGAGGACATCGGCCGCTTCGGCGAACTAAAAACGGGTTCTTCATGGTGCAAACATTCCCCCTGGCATAAAAGTGGCTGATAACGGGATTCGGCTGCTTCGGTGTAGGCAAACCCAGCGAGCTCGGCGAAACCCAGGGAGTTCAGCGATCAAATCGTTTACTACTCCCGCTTCCGCAGTCGAGCTGCTCTGCCCCCTGTGTAAGCGCGTTCGAGGTAATAGCCATTTCCCCTGACATCGAAGTGGCTGGTAGAGGACATCGGCCGCTTCGGCGTGCTAAAAACGGGTTCTTCATGGTGCAAACATTCCCCCTGGCATAAAAGTGGCTGATAACGGGATTCGGCTGCTTCGGCGTAGGCAAACCCAGCGAGCTCGGCGAAACCCAGGGAGTTCAGCGATCAAATCGTTTACTACTCCCGCTTCTGCAGTCGAGCTGCTCTGCCCCCTGTGTAAGCGCGTTCGAGGTAATAGCCATTTCCCCTGACATCGAAGTGGCTGGTAGAGGACATCGGCCGCTTCGGCGAACTAAAAACCCAGGGAGTTCAGCGATCAAATCGTTTACTACTCCCGCTTCCGCAGTCGAGGAACTTCCCCCAAGGTGTAAGTCTGCAGCAAGGAAGGTGAACGCTCCGCACTCCATCTCGATGCACCATCAAGACAACAAACGAGGACCTACCAGGGAGCACCTCTGGCCAATACAACGAGTTCCCTACTCCCATCTCATGCATTATATCAGCTGTCGTGGCGGGCTTCCCGCCCCTATGATAAAGGTATGCAGATTCAGTGCAGCATCGTTCTTCCTAGCACCTACAAAAATGAAGGCATGAAGACCCCCCTACAGAGAAAGGTGCAGCGAGCCAAACAGGTGCATTTGATGGTGCTATAAGGCCCCCACCCAGCAAGAAGGGAGCATCTGGGACTGATCTACGCAGCATCCATGGCACACACAGCATACCATGCTTATATAATACAGATTAGAGGCATTACTTAACTAGCACCTGCGGCAGCCCCCTACTAACATGTATACAAAGAGTTTGTCACCATCATGTGCAATATGCACACACGCAGTGACATCAGGCCTCGATGTCCAGCATTCGCAGGCGGTGCAGGTACTGAAAGCGGAGTCTGTTCACTTCGCCCAGCGTAAGGCGGCGAGGCAGTGTGCGGCCGCTCGAGATGTAGTCTGCAGCAAGGATGGTGAACACTCCGCAGTCCACATCGTTGCACTGTTTGGGCGACTCAGCCACCACCTCCGTCCAAGGTTTGGTGTCCAAACGCACGCCCGTTCGGGCAAGCGATTCGTGCGCCACCCAGCGTTTCAGCCGCCGGAAGTAGGTCGCGTAGTCCGAGGCAGACTTCTCCACCTGAAAACATATGGGTGTACATGATGTCAAAGACATAGTGGGATTGGACTGTATTTCATACGAGCAATACAGGAACTAGTGTCCTCGTCCGTTAATAGCCCTAACCTACCGAGTCGTACACACGGAGGGCTTGCTCCTTCATGTCGATCTCGATCAGAAACCAGTGCGTCTTTACCACGTTTATGGGCACCAGCACACGCGCATGCTGGTCAGAGGCAGCGCAGGTGTCACCTGCAGAGGAAAGATCACCCAGTCTGCAAATGAACTTTGGACAACCCTAGAACAACATAAAACTCGGTGTACCTGCAGTGTGTTGGCGAGACGCTCCTCATTGGTCCACCGGCGCACCCGTCCGAACTCGTACTCGTCGTGCTCGGTCAGCTTTGTGTAAAAGAACGTGCTGAAGATATGGCAAGCCCCAGGGCTTCCAGGTGCGTCTCGCAGCTTGCCATCACGTGCCTGCAAAAAATCAAAACAAGAGTATGTCAGGACATGCAGCACGCAGGAAATTCTTAACAACGAGTTACCTGGAGAAGTAGGATGGCCAGGTTCACAGGCTCGTCAAGCAGTTGTTGTGTCGGCCTCAAGCAGTGAAGATTCCCGCGGGTAAGCGCCACCGAGACTCCTTTCCGTGGCTTAAAATGGACAAGCAGCTTCTCCGCTTCACGGCTGCTACCGAAAGTGATGTGAGCGGACTTCTGCACGTCAAGATCAAGCGCTCTGAGGACGCTGGCCTCACCATGGTCAAAACCATGGTCGCTGTCGTTGCCACTGATGTACCCATCGTCCACATGACCGCTCTGAACACCATCATCGTCACTGCAGACCAGGTCGATGCAGCCCGTGTCGACACGATTGACCTCACTCGCACTGGCACTGTGGTAGCCAGAGTCACCGCCACCTCTCGGACCATTACCGCCTGCCCCCCTGAGGCCTGCTCCAGCAGTGCTGAGTCCTTTGCCATGGTGGCCGCAAACAAAGACCCTGGCCTGGCGCGATAGCTGCATTGTTGGCCGTCGGCAAAGGTCCCGGCGCAGTTGGTGTAGCCGCTGGTTCCACCAGCAGCATTGGCAACGGTGTTCTGAAGCGCAGGAGTTGCTGCTGCTTCTTCAGCGATACTTCTCATGCCCTTCAGCATACGCTGCCTTAGCTTCCGAGCGGGAGTGCTGTTGGAAACTGCGTTCATCTCACGAGCCTCCAAACCTCGAGTGCGCGCTCGAGAGCCACTGGACATCATTGACCCAGATGGGCGCGGTGCAGGCATGGGTGCCGCTGCTGGAGAGATCACAGCTGCTGCCGAGTCCAGGTGCCCTGGCTGCTGCGGAGGCTGCCATCCCGTATCGTACGTTTCGCCTCCAGCAGTGCCCTGCACGGCGCCGCCGATATCAGACACGCCAGCGGCCGCAGCGACAGGTCGAAAGCCACTGGAGGGAGGCGTGCTGGCTGCTTCGGAGGCTGCCATCCCATGTCGGACGTTTGGGCCCCAGCAGTGCCCTGCACGGCCGCCGATATCAGACACGCCAGCGGCCGCAGCGACAGGTCGAAAGCCACTGGAGGTAAGGCGCCCTGGCTGCTGCGGAGGCTGCCATCCCATGTCGGACGTTTGGGCCCCAGCAGTGCCCTGCACGGCGCCGCCGATATCAGACACGCCAGCGGCCGCAGCGACAGGTCGAAAGCCACTGGAGGTAAGGCGCCCTGGCTGCTGCGGAGGCTGCCATCCCACGTCGGACGTTTGGGCCCCAGCAGTGCCCTGCACGGCGCCGCCGATATCAGACACGCCAGCGGCCGCAGCGACAGGTCGAAAGCCACTGGAGGTAAGGCGCCCTGGCTGCTGCGGAGGCTGCCATCCCACGTCGGACGTTTGGGCCCCAGCAGTGCCCTGCACGCTGAGAATTTTGGCCTGAATCTGCTGTACTAAGCGCATCACATTTCCACGCTTGGGCACATTGGAATCGACGGCACTGGCTGACGCGAGCGGCAAACAGGGCGCTTCACGACCAGCCTACAAGGAAAGGGGACACAGAAAAAACAGGTTGGTCACATATATCAAGCGTAGTAAATAGATGTCATGCTTGCAGGTATGCTCCATTCAAGGGTATTATTGACAGTGAATTCGACCCACTTCGAGGAGTTTACCCCATTACAACTTACCCGTTTTCCTAATGGACTATCGAGTTTCCTTCGCTTGGGGTGGGAACCAGCAAGGGCTGATTGCGGCGGACCCTCAACTCTTCTCCTCTTAGGCGACGGCTCGTAGCCTAGCTCTTCCCATGTCTTCATCTTGGCACCGCCCGACCTGTCGGCAGTAGTGGGGCCTGCGCGCGCAACGACAGCAAAAAATAGTTGTTATGGGTCAGAGCGACGACAAGATAAACGCAAGAGCGCAGCGAACAAATGGAAAAAGGATTATCAGGACATGGGCGAGATGGGTAAACGAAGCTACTGCTAGGCATCAATGACCGACTCTAAACGACAAATCTTACCGATGCCTCTT